>CM031243.1:155183021-155353062 GCA_018340775.1 Taxus wallichiana var. yunnanensis | reverse complement strand
ACGTATTGCTTAAACATTTTGGGTAAGAATTATGTTGAGGGGGATTTATTTGATGCTTCATCTTGGCCATTATCTTATCGATAATAAGGTGTGGAAAGTTTGAATTTTATGTTGTAAGTGTCACAAAAGTTTTTTTAAATTTCTTATTTTGAATGATTTACCATTATATTTGATGAATTTATGAGGTTTACAAAAGCAATAGATAATGTGATGATGGATGAACTCTATGATTTTATCTAATTTAATGAAGTTAAGGGGGATTGTTTCACCATTTTGTAAAAAATTTAGTTGTTGTAAATATGGAATTGTGTCATTGTGATGAATGAGGGTTAATAAGTCCAATGATGTCAAGAACCTATATTGTGAAAAAGGCCATAAGTCCCGAGTTGTTTGGAGAGCATGACTAGGGATGTTTGTAAGATTGGAGTGTTGTTGACACTTTATGCATTTATGACACAAAGTAACAATAGTCTTGGTTAAGCATAGGCAAGTAGTAGCCTGCATGCATAGGATCCATTTAGTGACAAATAAACTATTAAAGTTCCCACCACATATGTTTTTGTGGACTTCTTAGATAGCTAGATGAGATTCTCGAGATATAACCAAAGGAGGAGGTCAGTTAAATCCTCTTTTTTTGTAAAGAGACCCCCTAGTATGGCATAGCGAGGATACACATTTTTGAAAATATATTTTACCATTTATGTATAGATCTGATTTAATGGAGATAAGGGGGATTGCTTCCACCCATTTTGTAAAATATTTAGTTGTTGTAATGATGGAATTATGTCATTATGATGAATGAGGGCTAATAACGCCAATGATGTCAAGACCCTATTGTGAAAAAGGCCATAATTTTTGTGTTAGTTGGAGCGTGACTCGGGGATATTCAGTAAGATTAGAGTTTTGTTGACACTTGATACATTTATTGACATAGTCACAATAGTCTTGGTTAAGTGTAGGAAAATAGTAGCCTATGCACATGATTCATTTAAAGTGGCAACTAAACTATTAAATTTCCCACCACATATGTTGTCATGGAATTCTTGGATAGTTATATGAGCTTCTAGAGATTTAAAACACTTAAGGAGGAGGCCATCAAATCCTCTAGTATGATGTAGTGGGATACACATTTTAGAAAATATCTTTTACCATTTCTAGATAGATCTGAAGGTATTTTTATTCCGGAAAGATATTTGTATGTTTGAGTATACCAAGTATTAGATTAGCTATATTCTATATAATTGATAGTGGGAAGATCGGTGTTGGGTTATGATGACTGATAAAGGATGTGTACAATAATAAAAGGACTAAAATCATCTGGTGTTAAATGGATGAGAGAGGTGACGGAGCCATGATGTCTACAAATTTTAGATGAGTGAGGAATGGTTTACATTACATAATGGTTGAAGAGTTTTAGGAGATCTTCAACAATAATTTTGTATTTTTGTAACATTTCATTTTTACATTATTAAACCCCTTTAATCTAGTTGATGATAAGTTTTGAAGTCCCATGATGATGTCATCATATTATGTTATGTAATTTATGAAATAAAATTTATTTTGAAGGATATTAAGATAGGGGTATCCCAAGGGGTATTATAACTATTATGGAAGCCCCTTGTCTACATTTAGATTCATGAAAAAATAAGGCCATTGTTTAAAGAATAACCTATGTTGTTAGATGAACAATGACCTTAGAACTAGATGAAGGAGATAAGTCAACTGGAGTAACAACATGCTTGAAGGTTTTGGAGAGATAGACCACTCACAAGAGCGAGATCCAAAGGAAATGGTGCCCTTATCTTCTAATTGTTTTAATCTATCATGAAGGGCGTAATAGTCATTTTCATGATGGCCATTGATATGCCGATAGTTTTAATAATGTCGATCATGCTAGAAATACAAGTGATGATGTGGATGATGTTGATTAGAGGGTAAAAGAATCAAATTATTGTCAAGTAGAGTACGTAGCACATCATGAGGCCTAACATGATGATAAAATTGTAATGGCTCATGTGAAGGAGATGTAGTAGCATGAGGTGGATTCTAATGTGGTGGAGGAGATGGATGCTTATGTAATGGAGAAGACTCGAAGAAACTACTTGTAAGGTGGAGGATGCTCGATAGATAGAAGTGGGAAGAACTAGATGATGCAATAAGAATAAGTGATGATAGGATGAGGATCTATAACATGTGTAGCAAATGAGATCTTGTTCTATATCGATGAATTTATAACATAAGAGTGTGAATGATTCACATGTGTCATATTACAAGCACTCTTTTAAAGCAAGAATCAAAGCAAGGCCCGCGACAAAGATGAATTGATTTTCTAAGTTAATGGGTTGAAAGACTAACTGATGTATGCAAACATTGAAATACAAAATGTAATCAATGATAGGTTTTTTTCCTTGATGTAAGCTAGGTAAGTGGTCATGTGTGACTCTAGGGCCATTATTAAGTATGAAGTGATGAAGAAATACCTCTTCCATCTCACAATAGGTACTAATAAATCCAAAAGGTAAATACATGTACCATTAGAGAGCATCATCAATAAGGTTATGACAAAATTCTTAAGAAATAATCAATCATTAGAGTAAGAATCCATAGCTAGACGATAATGCTTGAGATGTAAATATGGGTTTTTAGTACCATCAAAGCATGAAAATGTAGGCATAATGAAATCCTTGGGGAATGTTGAATTGTGAATATTCTTTGGAATAGGATTGTTTCATGTAAAGAATTATTATCAATAGAAGCATAATAGGCCTTGATTTCAAGAGTGAGAGATTGGACTTGAGATTGTAATTGACCAACAACATGCATGAGTGATAAGATATCCTGTGATGGAATAGTAGGAGATGTAGATGGTGTATTGAGCAGTTGTATCTTTCCATTATGAGTGATCATAGGAATATTAGAAGAAGAAGTGGAGGAAGACAAAATTATAGGAATTGTGGATGTAGGAGTGGAAGAAGTGATGGATTGTGAAGAGCATGTAATATTGATAGAATCATTAGGAATATCATTGGAATAATTTTTAGGAGATGAAGTAATGGATGGAGATGATTCAACATGCATGTTACTAGACACAATCTCAGAAGAAGATGAAAGTGGAGCAGAAATTCACATTTAGCAAAAGATGCAAAGAGGTGGAATCATTACTATCATGTGCCTCATCAATATTAAACAAATATTTAGAGGAAAGGATTTCATCAAGTGTATCATCAATGTATAATGAAGAAGAGCTAGTATGAGATGTAACCTTAGAATCACTAGAAACATTTTCAAAAATGTAAGGAGTATGAGATGTAGCTATACAATTATCCTGACTAGTATTAGAAGAAAGATCATGCACATGTACATTTTCATTAGTGTCTTATTGGTACTATTTATCAAGGTTAAGAGGATAATAGATAATATCCTCATTTAAAGTTGTAGAAGAAATAAAATAAGGTGGATGATTCCTACATCGACAGGAGAGATAAGAAAAAATTAAAATATTGCTAGATCCAAAACAATGCTAACGGTAGAATGATCAAAGCTAGTAGGAATATTACATTCATTGGCCAAAAGATGTTTTTGAATCTCATCCAAGAGAGTAAGATTGTGATAGAGAGCACGAAGTTCATGGATAGTTGTTTCATCATAGATAGATTTTATATTATCACGAGGTATAGTTTAGAGTAGAGAATAAGATTTGCTCTTTCGCCATTAGGTTTTAGTGGGTCCTATGAAAATGAGTTCTAAGCTACGGGTTCACCAAAATTATTTAATAAAATATGAGTAATTTTATTAAAATATGAAAGAAATGACTACTATAAATGACATACAATGAAATATAAATGCTAGGTAATTTATTTGATTTTAATTATGAAAGAAAATGGAAGGGATAAGGTAATTACATTGATTTTTCTTATCTTGGAAGTGGGTTTGGGCTGAAGAATGTGGTAAAACAGAAATATAAACCATCATAATGAACCTAGAAAAGAATGCAGAGGAGGTGGAAATTCCTAGACTAGGAACTTGGGAATAGATAGGGGTACTGTGGGTGCCCGAGGCCTTTGTGGAGGCCCCTGGAGTCTGCAAAAAGCTCAAGATATAGTTTTGACTCTGTCACTATGGTTTTTAACCTTTTCTCCTTGGTCACATGTATGTCACACTTGGATCGCCGAGGTACCTATAAACTTGCACAAAAATATTCTCCTATAAAACCCTTAAAAATACATCAAATCCTAAAAATAAAGATGCAAAATGAGGGGTCAAATTATCCTCAAACCAACTAGTTAATTTATGATTGAACATTACACTACATCTTAGACCCAATGTAGTTCTATGTTCTTATGTGTGCAATAGTGCTCCTAGGTCACCCTCATGCCAATGACACCAAGATAGCATACAATAGTAGCTAGATAAAATGCAAATGTATGGGATGGAATAGAATGAAATCCCCTTCATATGTAGTGTGTATGCATAAATGGTGCCCAAATGCATCCCCTTAAGATATGTAGATAGATATCCCTTGATAATAATTTTCTACCCATATAATGGTATGTATGTTGTGTTTATATAGGGATCCTTGCTTAAATTTTGACACTAATTTAATGACATGCCAACTAGGACCTCGGGATAGGATTAGGAACACTAAAAAGGCAAAATATAAATATGAAAAATTTACCCAAGAATAAAGAGGACCCGGTCACCCAAGATGGATAAAAGTTCGACGCTAGTTTCTAGTCTAGGAGCCAATGTCTAGAGGAAACTAACAATATGTTCAAAGACTAGCCGATAGGGATCCTAGTGACCTAACCGTAAATGATTACAGATATGAGAAATCGAGAGATAAGGAAATAAAAAAGAAGCAAGAAAAAAAAGCATACTTGGCAATGGGACATCAGTGAATACTTTTCTTACATGAAACCCATATATAAAACAACATACTTGGTGGTATAGTAAAATAGTATTAAGTGCATGATTTTTTCTACAAAGGGGTGTTATTTCGTCAATGGTGTTAATAGATTCATCAAGAAACTATTAATGCCGTAAATTATTTGTAGGAAGGAGATATTCAACAAGTTTATCGGTGATGACCTACCCTTGATGGAATTTTGAGAGATAAATTCAATATCAAACTCATCAGAGCATGAGCCATCTAGTTATGAAATATTTGTGATACGGTTTATATTACATGGATTTCAATGGATTAAATTTTTTGACTACATATGTTTTATGATTGATAAGATAGTAAATGATTTTGGAAGTTGCATAAGTAAAAGGAACAACACAAATTTTCTACTTTGGAATAAAGGGTTTCATAATTGTGAATGATACAAATTATATAGAAGATAAATTGTTCCTTACCTTGTCCATCTCAATGTGATATCATGGATCCTAAGAAATGGTCAATAGTAGAGATACATAGATAAAGGGAACCCCTCGCATGGGGTATAAGTACTCATTGTGATAAGAGGTTTTGTTTGAGGGTATTAAAGGCCCGTGCAACAGCTTGTTGTCCCACTTAAACCTGGATGTATTTTTATAAGGTAATGGAAAGGTTGAAAACTATTTGATAGTTTATAGATAAAGTGATGGATGGAATAAAGCTTTCCTTAAAAGCTATAAACGTATTTAAGATTATATGGAGGGGAGTTATGGTAATGGGCTTAACATGGGTAGGGTCAACTTCAATTACCCTTATAGATACTATGAATCCTCCTAGTTTTCCTTTGATAAATTTTAGTACACGTTGGGTTGGATTAAGATGAAGAAATAACTGTAAGAAGATCACATCAAGGATAAAGAGATGGTCTTTTTGGTGCTTGGATTTACCTAAGAGATAATCTACATGTAAAGATTCTACATTTTTGGATGATTTCATGAAAGATGTATGTCATAGCATGTTGATAATTAGCTCAGACATTTTTAGGATAGAAGGAATTACTCTATAACATAATTTTCCCCATGCAATGATAAAAGATGTATTATGTTGGTATTTTGGTGTGTTGAGGATTTTACTATAACAAGAGAAACCATCCATAAGAGAAAAAAATTTCATGTCTTGTTGTTATATCGACAAGATTATCTATTAGGGGAAATAAGTTTTTGGAAAGTGAGGTTAAGGTCTCTGAAGTGTATACATATGCATAATTTCCTTATGGCTTTAGTGATGGGTACGATATTAAAAACCCATCCGGGATAATTGATAAGTAGTATTAAATTGGATGAAAGAAGACACACGATGCATGAGAATCCTCCTTGATGATGTATATATGACATGTTAACCTCAATTTCTATTTTTATTACTTGTTGGTAGGTTTAGGAAGCCTTATAATTCACTTAGGATGATTTGGTGTGGGTTAAGTCCTTCTCAAATTCAAATATAGTATTTTCCTCAAAATTGTGAATTTGAATTTTGTAAGGAAAAATTTGGCATGGAATAGTAGTTAAAGATGTCTTTAGGTCACTTAAAGGTGGTTAAATATGAAACAATACCTATCCAGTTCAAGGGGGGCTTAGTAGTGTTAAATATTATGTTTTGTAGTTATACTTATACCTAAACTCGAATGTTGATTTTAGAGCCAAACATGTGGCCTTGGGGTGGTGCCTCGGTTATAACTCGATCGAGAAAAGTACTTAAGTGACATTGTAATTAAATTCTACTCATTCCATTTGAATGAGAATCAAGGAATAGATATAAAAAATATTTTGTAATTCTTGTATACACTATGTTTGTGACAGGTTTCAAGTATTTTGAGTATTGTGAAGATCCTAAAAAGTAGTTAATGCACTATTGATGAAATTTATGGAATTAAGGAAGTATTTTACTATACATCTATATTTATTTGTGTTTTTTATTACATTGTTGTATGTGTAGGTAATATTTTGAATAATTGTGTTAACTATATCAGCCCGTGGAAGGTTGTTTCAAGTCATCTTCACCAACCTCGAATGAGAAAGTCCTAAGCGGGAAGTGAATCTTAATTGGGAAGGAATTATAGAAGGTTTTTAACCAAGGAAAAGGTGATCATGCTTGTATCTTTGTTGTGAGGAATATTTATGTTAATCTTGGTTGTTGAAGGTATCAATACTCTATTTTTCTTTGGTCTAAGAAACCCACATCTTAAGGAATACGTGCCAAAAATAAAAGAGAGAAAATAATACTTGGGTAGAGATTCTAAAGTATTCATAGATCACAAGGTAATTTTAAAGTCTCTCAGAATCGTGATTATAGCGTTCTTATGTAAAATCCTTACAAACTTGGTGTTTTCTATTAAGTGACTAACTTGATCACTTTCAAATGAGTTATGAATCGCTATTGGAAGTCATTCAAAATGAGTAAGTGTTTGGATATTTTATATAAGGTGTTTCCATCCTTGAAAATATTCTATACTCAAGAAAAGATCAAGAACAAATCCAAAACCTTTCAAAAATTCTCTCGGGTTTCATAGACCTGTTAAAACCTTGAACTAGGGCATTGGTAGGAGAAAATCCATTATCTCTAAACTTATCCAATGAAAAATTCCAAAATGTTGAAGAAAATACTTTGTTGAGGTCTCCTTTGAGTTTTGAAAATAATCATTCCATTTCCTTTTAGTTTTCTTGAGAGATTTGTGATTTGGGAGAAACGTGTAGGTTATGACTGGTAGAAAACTCCAAATCAAGACACTTAGAAACCTTGAAAGGAATTCATTACTTGAAACTTGTAAGATTGGTTCAAGAAGTTAATTATAGGATTTTAAATATTTTTTTAAATATGGAGGCTTAAGGGATCATTCTCAATTTATATCAGTATAGGAAACTTAGTCAAGACATGGTTATAAAGGCCTAAATTCAAATTCTATGATAGAACATTTGAAAGAAACATTATGAAGAATGATACCCTAAATTTTGGTACAAAGTTAAAAATTTCAATTGGGTACCTATATGTGTCACTAGGTATCTATTTATATTTCCAAACAAAAGATAAGTGTGGAAACTTCTTAGAGTAGGGTTTAAAGAGACTAGAGAGTAATAAGGAAGTAAAAAGTGATTCGGGAAAAGTAAGGAGTTTGAAGATAGAAATTTTAGAACAGTCCTTTAGAGAGGTAAAATTATTTTTAAGAGTCTTTCAATTGGTTTTGGGGTGGTTTTGGTACTCCTAACTATGAAATATTCAAGGTAAAGCTCTCAAGAATCCCTTAAGACGCTTTTTTGGAGAATTAAACTAATTGACTAATTCCTATTGTTCTAAATCCATTTGATGGTTTGAATAAACATTGGTTGAATTCCCTCAATAGGGTGATAGATGGTAGAAACATAAATTTTCATTTTGAAGACATATTGACTAACGAAGGAAGCATCTTAGTCCTAGTAAAGTAAGTTCTTGGCTTGAAAAGTATAGTTTTTGAAAAATTCGATCTTGTTAATTGTGTGGGTGGTTAGAGTGTGAAGTAGTGATACATCATTTTTATATCAGATCCTGTAATTGATTCTTTAAAAAGTAAGATATTGTCTTAAAGAGTGATCATACACGAAAAAGAAGAAGATTGTACTATTGGACTAAATTTTCTCTTTCCTATTTAGATTAGTCAACTAGATCATCGAAGAAAATCAAACTCAAACTATGTAAGGGTGAAGGTACCTTTGAGTGAGAAGAAGATGAAAGGATGGGCATAAAATAGATCTCCCCTTGGTGAAAATATTATGAATCCGCACAACAAAAATAACTAAGAGAAAATGGATAAGATGGTAGAGGGGGATTTCCCAACGAAGTTGGTTCCAAGAAGCGTTAACTTCCTTATGTGGATGTCAACCCCTGTATTTGATAAAAGATGATAAAATAAATGATAAAGGATTGAATAACATGTAGAAACTAAAACTAAATAGAATCTGGAAATTGTAGAAATGGATGGAAAGTGTAGATTTGATCTAAATCAACACAAAATAAATTTAACTTGGCTAGGTCAATGGCGAACCAAGTTCAGCAGAGGGAAGATCGATTGTGATAAAAGTAGAAGGATTAGAACAACAAGCAAGAAGAAAATGTATATCTAGAGAGATTTGAGTGTAAATCATATGATGGTAGAGACTCGTAAACATTATCGAAACATTTAAAGGGAATCGAATAGAGAAATAGAAAGAATGCAAGAAGATAAGGATTTGGATGGGTAAGATGGAAATATGGCTAGATTCAAAGGTGACCGGGCTGAGTTAGCAGTGGATGGAGACTGGAAGGATGGGTCTAAACTGAAGAGTGATAGAATAATGGGTTTGGGAGCTGGAAATAGTGAAAAAGTAGAAGATCGACTAATGAGGACATTTGGGGCATAATATGTGACAAAAATTAGGCTAGGTTTACGGTGAATAGGATGGAGCGATGATGACCGGGAAGTATTAAATAATGCCAAAGGTGGATGGGCTGAATAGACAACCCAAAGATACAATGAATGAAAGAAGAATTTGGATCCAAAGATCTAATGGTAGCTAGACCTCGCAAAATGTCATTACTTGATAATAATGATAATGATAAAGCAACAATAGCATGATCCATCACAAAGCCAAGATAAAATCCCAATATTCTCCATAAGTGATGTAAACAAACTCAAAGGGACTCCAAGAAGACTGAAATAACTCGCAAAGAAGATCAAGCTCAAAAATAAGGTCACAATCCATAAGAGAATTCTAATTATGCATCACTTGGATGGGTGGGGAAAGGTAGCTTTATAGGTTTGATGGTGACTCGGTCTGGTTGCCTCCAACTATGGGGAACCATCCATTTCAGCAATTGGAGGATGACTAACTCAAGGATTCACACCCTCCGAGTGTATGATTAGGGTCTTGAATAGTCTATATGGGTTAAGGTTGCATATAGAAGTGAAATGGGTAGGTGAGGGGTAAAATGGAGTAAATAGATGCTAAGGGGAGCCGAAGGATGAGAAACTAGGTAGTTTAGGGATGATAAACAACCTAGAGAATATAAATTACAAGAGATTAATAATAATTAGAGAATGAGATGAGGATTAGGGATAATTGATGAGAATTAGAAATAAATTAAAATGGATAGGATAATAGGTGGGAAATATGAGAATATTAATCAATTAAAATAAAAAGGGGATAGATAGGTGTCTAAGGTAAAAGAAGCAGATGTGGGCAACAAAGGTAGTGATACCAATTTTTGTGTCTACATTTTCCCTTTTGCCGAGTGGTTTATGCAAGAAATCCATGGAAAAAAAAGAGAGAGACAAGAGGTAAGATAAAAGATGTAGGATTGTTGATGATCTACCCATTTAAACTAGGGATCAATGACATAAAAGGGGCAAGTGATCATATTTTTGAAAAAGATAAATGGAGAAGGGTGGATGGGAAAAGAAGAAGGGTGAAAATGATAAGGCAAGGAAAGATGCCCCAAGAAAGAAGGATTCAAAAAAATGGTTAAAAATATGGTGGTGATCTTAAGAGTCACATCAGTAGGAAAAAAAGGTTACATTATTTAGGAGATGATGGAAATGTCCTACATGCCTATGAGTCTACAAAAGTCATAGAAAAATGGATTGAATCCAATTAGAAACATCTCAATATATATGTATACCATGAGGAATAATGGTTCATACGCACACAAAAATTATGTGCAACTTAATACGAAATAATGTGAAATCCTTCAAACCTAAGCAATCGATGGAAGGTATGCATCCACGCAAAGAATGAGGATGGAAATAATGGTGCCCCGAAAAGGACACTTAAAATGGCTAAAAGGAAAAGTATGAAAAGTTGATGATATAAAATTCCTTAAGGGGGAATAAATATGGCCATAAAGGTGGAATTTGAGAGAAGACATAGATGATGAAATGGTTCCCTAACAAATGACATGATAATGAAGGAGGGAAAGCCAAGTCAACAACGCCTAAGGCCGATCTCTAGTGACCCATAATAATAGCTATATAATATTGAAAGTTAGTTGACTATGCTCATTTACATGCTTACGAGTGATGATTTAGATATTAAGGCTATAAAAGGAGATGATGATTTGAGAGAGATGGAGGTTGGAGGAGTAGCCAGGAAATGCCTTAACGTATGTAGGATGGTGAGTAACAAAATCCCTAGCTTGTTTTTAATTAATTTTATGTTTTTTTTTTAATTTTTGCATTTTTTTATTTTGAAGGGTGTCCGTCGACTTAGCACTAAAAGGCATCAACTCGACATGTGGACATATCGAACCAACCCGGATCACTATCGACTATGGTTAGAATAGGTAATGTGGATTTTTGTAAAATGGTGATGATTAAATTGATGTTTGCTAGTTGTTTGGATGATTGCGTTTAGAGAGACCTTCTATTGGAGAGACAAAATCCTAACACTATATGATCAAATCGAAGGGATATAGCTAACACTCGAGTGGGACTACTTAGTAGTCATGGCATTGGGAGGATTCAATTATCGAGGATCCCATAAGGTATGTGTTTTTTTGATTGCATTGGTCGAGAGGTGGCATATACATACATGCACCTTCTATTTTAGGATAGGTGAGATGACAGTCACCTTGGAGGATATATATTGCATCCTTAGGTTACCGATACATGGGGAGTAGATAGTCTCAATCATATTTGATAGCATATTTATAGTATTAACACAAATATTTGGAGCCTATGCACCTCATATTAATTTTACTTCTAGTTCATTATCTTACGAAATGAGTTACGAGCAAACGGTACCACAAAAAAATTGATTTGTTTGATTATGATGGCAATTTATTTATATGCATTACTTGACTCAAGGGGAGAAATATTCCTATGGACATTAGTAGGTGCATTGGCATATATAGTTGATCATCTATAACATTCCCATTTTAAGACTTTAGAAACAAGGAAAAAAATTAATAATGTTCTCTGTTCTAAATAATCATAATTTAGAACACACATTCCAAGCCAATCAATCTCATAACAAAAACCATATGCAGCTGTAATGACTCGGTGGAACACCGATCTCTCATTTCATGACTCAGTATCATACCGATCTCTCATGTTAACTTAATAATTTGTATACTAAGTATACTTGGTTCTCTTACCCTTTTCGGGGTATTAAGTGTTTTGTTTAAGAGGCCTATCTAAATATTTGTTACCAATATTCATCTGAAATCTCGCTTCTTAAACTAGGTGACATAGGACAACGCAACCAGCAGACTTGTGATACTTTGGCCAAATATTTTCAACATATTGTTCATGTTATATTCCTAGATGGCATACTGCCAAATGGAATACATCCTTCACCCCACTTCATCTATTATCTAGAATGGTCTTCACTGACTCCTATCAGTCCACTTGTTCAAGTTTAACCCTAGATAAGGGTAGCCACATAGCCTAGTGTAGAGGGATACTCATGGTGACTAAGGGTACATAGACATACTCAATCAACCTAGGTCGATTAGGTGTGTCTAGTTATCCTAAGTCATCGTAAGTTTACCTCGACACTAGATCATGCCCCTATCTTCATCTAGGGAAGAACTATGTTCAAGTCTTATTTATGTTAGTCAAGTAGAATAAATTTGGAAGGGTGTTGGGACATGACAACTACAACATAGTATCCTCGTGATGACCCTAGTCATCATGAAGGTACTATGTGGCAGCTGGCGTGTACCAACATCCTCCTGAGTTTTTCCTCAACCCGACTTACATACCTAAATTAGAAAGTTGATTACTTATTAATTTACCTTAACAAGGTTTGATTGTAGTAACCCTATTGGATAATTAGATCCAATTAATTGTTAGGGTTCCATGTTAGAACTACATTAAAAGTGGGTTTGCATATGAATATGCACCCTAACTCTTCCTTATGTTATGTTCTCTTATTATCAACATTCAGATTTAAGATTGCATAACAGGTCCAACACACATATCTATGTTGGATTGGCTTACTCACTTACACCGACTCAATCTTATGTAAGTTTTGAGCACCTTTTTACAATTTTAGACTTCATTGAAAGAAGTCTAATCCTTTCAATCTCATTTCATTATTCACAATAGTTCAAATATTAATTACAAAGGAGATGTCTTTCTATTATCTTTTAAGTGAGTTAATGTACGTTAGTACCCCATTAGCACATTATAGTTTTCACTTCAAGTTTCATTCTAACCCAAACATCTGATTTAATTAGAATCATAGAGATATAGTTTGTTATCAAAGGGAGAATGTCAACTTGAAAAGTTGCATATTTATTAGAGAGGGTAGTTTATCATACTCCCTCATTCCCTATTTATTTTAAACTCAGCCAAGAGAGTATAATACACACTTACAAGATATAGAATATTTTCAAAACATTCCACACATGGATAATAAAAAGGAAGTACATCAAGTACAATATATTCCATTAACCTTTAATCATCAAGAGGAGACATACTTTTACAACTCAAACACTTCAGACATTTCCAATGTCAAACAGAAATAACATAGTCAAATTCAAATACAACTTTCCTTTCCATCAAATACATTTCAGTAAAGAATCACATTTCATTATAAAAATATCATTTCTTTTTGATAAACAATTGTAAATTTCTTAATAACTTTCTTCCTTCATCACTTACGAAGTCCATCTACAAAATTGCTAGCATGGGTTAGTTCATTGAATTGAGCATGATAAGCACTAAATCTTTAAAACGATGTGCTTTTAGCTAACTATTCCATAAAAAGAACTCTGTTGTTTTAGGAACAGTCCTGAGCATTACATAAAGATATTACCAAAATAAATTACAATTCTCAAAACAAAGAAGGAGATCAAAAGAGATTTTTCCAAAACATGAGTAAGGTTAAGTCCTAACCACATAAATTATATAGGCCACTGTCCTTAATAAAAGGATGCAAAGAACAATAATTTAGATAAGAAAACTTCAACTAAACTCAATAATATTTTCTTCCCTTTTCACCTTACAATATTTCCCATTCATTGAAATCCTTTTCAATAGAAGAAGGTAACTTTTCTTTCTAACCTTTAGGCATAAATATTTAGTAAATCATTTTAACAATATTCTCTAGCATGCATTTCTTGTTCATAAGTTCATCCTCAATCAGAGATGTCAGTAATCAATAATATAAACTTAAGAAATAGTTTAGGATACTTAAAACATCATAACTTACAATGTGCCTCCTAAATGAATTACCTAAGCTTAGACTCAAGCATTAGGATTAGGTAGCAATTAGGTCAAGAAAACTACAACATGCCCAACCGAGAAAGAGAGAGAAAGTAGAGTATTTTTCATTTCAAACAATCAAATAAAACCCTCTAAGAACTTCATCCAACAAACATGTTTCATCCAATAAAATCAGCTATAGCTGAACTACCTAGCAACGTTTCAAAAACCATACAAACTAGATAGCCAAGAAATGGTGAATAACACAGATCGAGAAAGAAAACATATTCTCAAGATGAAACAAAAATTGATAAGAAAAGAGGAGAGGAAGAAAAAAAATTCCATTTCCCAAGACTAACCAAAAGAGGTTCACAAGCTTCAATCAATCAAATTGAAACAATCATTTGCAAGAAGTCATAGCCTAATCTCCAAATAGATAAGAGGTCAAGTCCCAATTGATCAAAAACTACCTAAGAGAATGAAGAATGAAGAGTAAAACCCTTCAACACATCATACTAATCAAGATGGCAGCTATAAAATCCACGAATACTTTAGCATGAAAATAAATCCATCTTCCTGAGTCACAAGAAAGAAGAAGAAGTATGTCGCAAATAGAAGAGGAGTTCATCCACATCTCCATACCATCCAAAGGGAGGAAATAATGAAAGTGACAAACCTGAACAAAGAAAAGGTGTTTTCACATAAGACAAGTCTAAAAAAAGTGTCTAAAGGCTTCCCACAATTAAAGAATGAAACAAAAGTATGGGGGACTGAATTTACACCTCCCAACAAATGAACAACAATTTATTACTACCAAAAAGTGAAAGGAGTAAATGAATCCCAAGCCGTTAACACTTCCGTGTTACTATTTCAATATCACAAAGGAAGTTTACCCTTGCAAGAACCCAATGGCAATAGTTCCTAAGTTATACAAATTTCAACAAAAGGAGAAACAGTAAAAAACTTCATTTCCTACAAACTGTGTCCAAAATGAAACACTACAACCATTAGTTCTGTTAAGGAATCACTCACATGATTTCCTTTTCCATAGAATAACATTTTGATAAACAAACGGTTCAAACAAAACTTACCACAAATCCCATTCAACTAAAACCCATAATCAAATCACACATAGTAATAAGAATCCCATCACATTTTTCACTAAGGTGTGTTTGAACAAAACTTAAAGGAACATGCTTAGAATCACAAGGATTGATTCTAAAATTATCATAAAAAATATGCATTAATACATACTATACTGGGTAATACCCATAAGTGATTTCATAGAGGTGAAACGAAACTACCCAAACCTATTCCACAAATCCAAAAAACCAAGAAGATCACTAGTTACACAACCCCAAATGAAGTTGAAACTGTTTAAGCCATCAACACAAGTTCTCATAGTAGAACGAAGATACAACAACTTAAATATCAACAAGTACACCTAGAAGAACTCATTCAAGGGTTAACATATTCAAAACATTGAACTTGAACAACATTAAATAGGGTTGATTTGTGTTCACAAAAACTATCTCAGAATCACGACAGAGAGAGATCAACTCAACATGCAAAAGAAAACTAGATAAATCAACTCATAGAAGAGTTGTTTTTATGAATCACTTAAGTAAAAGAAAAAAAATTAATGGGTAGAGCCTATCATGCCTGATAGAGTTTTTCCGATTTGCATAATATTTCCAAGCTGAACCTCGCAAGACCTCATCTTCCACACAACATCAACCAACTTCCAATACTCTATCTTCTTTTATAACTTCCATAGAGTCCAAAATAGCTCAAGAAATGCAAAAATAACCAGTCAAGCAAGAGTCAAACTGGAGATTTGACGAACAACAAAACATCAAGTAGAGCTCGAGCTCGAAATGAACTGAAAGACCAAAACAACCATGCAAAAACCTGCCATGCATTTTCCTAGGTGGTTTCTTCACCAAAAATGAAGTCATTAAATGCAAAGGACAACAGTTCCCTCCTTTTTCTCCATGCCACTACCATCTATGTTTGGTGATGCCTCTATTTTCAAATTTTTACATGCAACTTAAACTTGGTGGAGATGCCAACCAAGCATCCCTTAGTTTCTTTATGCCTCTACCAAAGTTGGCAGTCCTTCATATTAAAACCGAAATCAATTCCCATTTAATTCCTTGAAAACTGATGCCACCGACAATACAACTTGTCATGTCGTCCATAGGTACCCCTTAGGTTAGCAATGACTTAGGTTAGATCAACATTAGGTTAGAAAATCAACCTAGGTTCTTAGGTAAGTCTTTAGTTACCTTAGTTTGTTTTCAAACTTAATAAACATAGAACATACCAACTTAGGTTAGATTTAACCCTTAGGCTAGGGTCTCAACCTTAGTGTTATATTATTAGGTCCAAGGTCCCTATACACCACTCAGCACCTTAACAATAATAAGAAGACCCAGGCCTATCATCAAAGCATAATGCTAAGCAGGGATCCCGAGAAGAAGGGTCCTTCACAACTGTAACCAAAACAAGGCCCAATCCATCTTTGTCTTTCCTTTCAGAATGCCAAGACAACAAGATGAAAGGTAAGAATAACTGAAGCATACCTTGGATCAATGGAATTGATCCAAGGTGTTTTGTTTACACTGAATAAGTTATGGAAACTAAAATACAAGTTCATCATCTTTAAAAGTGAATTTAAGTTGAACAAAGAGATGAATGGCCTCATTTTCAACAGAGTGAACCTTTTCAACAAATGATTCATTATCCAATGCAAACATGATTTCCAAAAGTCATAAGAGTACACCTTCCTAAGACAAATCACATGTCAACGTTTGCATCGTAAAAGAGTGGAATTCATCACAATAATAAATCATCCTAGAGATGTTACATCATTAAAATTTATAGTCATTTGGTACCATGCTATCTAGGCTAGGCAGGTATATCATGAGTTATTGATGTCTGAGTAGGAGGAGACAAGGTCAAATATAGGCTTCTCCCTACACTATTGGGCCTATGAGAATATTGCAGTCATTAGGCCCTGGGACTATCATGGGTCACAGGAGACCATATAGAGCTTAGAGTAAGATTTTTTTATTTGGTGAGCCGATCCGGCTTATGGAGATAGAGAGGCTAGATATGTTGAATGGTACAACCAAAGGTTTTCAAAGCTTGAGGGAGAGCACATTAGATGACATGCTTATATATATTTCCCTACATGGCTTGGAGTAGATGTAGAGTTGACATGGGCGAGGAGTGTAGACACTATAATTACGCCCAAGTAATATAAATACTTACATTGCGCTAATTATTCCTTTCTCGCAAATCAACGACATATCATCAAAAGCACTCATTTCCCTCATATCATCATTAATTAATTACACTAAGCTAATTAATTAAGTTTCCTTTCCAAGAAATACCCTAATTAATGACCTTCCATTAATAAACCACCCTTCTACCTTAGACTAATTAATTATTATTAATTAATTAGCTTTCCCTTCCATTTAACCAATAAATCAATATTTAATTGATTTAATCCTCTTCTAATAGCCTAAATTGTACTAATATTCTTCTAATTGACTTCTATAAGCTTACACCTACCTATTAATTAATCACCTTTGATTGATTAAAGCACCCCCAACTCCCATGACTTGCTAAACATGTATTAAACCCTTCTAAAGTAAGGTTACCTTTAATAAAGCAACCTTATCCACTCCTAATCATGTTTTACCTTTATCCCACATTCATGAGAATGTGTTGAATCCTTTATCATTTGGGCTATATAAAGATCCCTCCACCTATCTTTTTACTTACACCTAAACTTTCTAAGAGAGTGAATGCAAAGCATATAGCAAAGACTAAGATCTTTCCTTTTACCCTTTTGAGAGTTCATCATCTTGAAGAGTTAAGCCTCTTTATTAAGTGCTTAGGTCATATGGGAGGTGTCAAAGGGGTCTTGTAGCCCAACTTTGATAGGCCCTCATTCCTAGGTTACTTGGCATACTAAGGATAACTATTTTGATAGCCATGGAGCTTACTTAGATCCATTCATTTATTTATTGTTAGAGAATAGAGAGTTTATATATTTAGCATTGTTAGTTTCAAAGTTTGTACTTATGAATGCTAGCATCTAACCCTTGTTTAATTCTTATCTTGATGGTGTTTAGTTTGTTGTTCAATTCTTGCTAAGTTAAAGTTATTTAGGTGTTAGTATTTACTCATATTAGAATTATTTTGAAAAAACACATGCAAACATTTGGCACGCCTGGTGGGACATACTCTATTGTCCTTTGCACTTAATTTCAAGTTTTTGTTGTTAAGTTTCATTTTTGGTTACGAACCCTCTTTGACACATGTTGATCTAACTTGTTTTTCTTAACTTGTTTTGTTAAGTTTGCATGTGTTGAGTCTTCCTTAGTAGGTATAAAGGAGGTGAAGTGCTATCAAAATTGGAATTGATGGGAAAATTTTTAAGATTTCTCTATGTTTTCATTTTTAGAGCTTACTTTTTCAACATTCTACATGCTAGTTTTTTCAATTTCTTGAAAATTTTAAACTCTTGAGCATGTAGGTTAGTGTTTGATAGTGCTGAGTCTTCTATTTACATATTAATGTGGTAAATTGTTGTTAAAATTTGATCTTGTTGAGAAAATTTCAAGATTTCATCATGTTTTCATTTTTAGAGCTTACTTTTTCATCATTCTACATGCTAGTTTTGTCAATTTCTTGAAAATTTTAAACTCTTGAGCATGTAGGTTAGTGTTTGATAGTGCTGAGTCTTCTATTTACATATTAATATGGTGGGTTGCTGTCAAAATTTAATCTTGGTGAGAAAATTTCAAGATTTCATCATGTTTTCATTTTTAGAGCTTACTTTTTCATCATTCTACATGCTAGTTTTGTCAATTTCTTTAAAAATTTAAATTCTTGAGCATGTATGTTAATGTTTGATAGCATTGAGTCTTCTATTCATATATTAATGTGATGGGTTGCTGTCAAAATTGAATCTTGGTTGAAAAAACTTACCCATTTTATAGATTAAGAGACGTTTTTTACATTTTTTGAGTGCATGTCAAGTGCATACCCGTGAGCATAAGAGCATATGCATAACCCATCTTCCGAAGGCCATAAATTTTGCTCCCGAACTCAAAATGACTCCATTTTTTTGTGTTGGAAAGGTATTGAAGTTAAATATGAAATGAAAACATAAATTTGGGATTTATACTTACAGAAATTACAAGTTTTTCTGTTAGTTTAAAACTGGTCATTTTCTAACATGTCTAATGTTTTGATGAATGTTGTATTTCCATGCTTCCTTGATTTAGACCAAAGCGTGTGTATGATATTCTCTTGCAACTTTTGGTGATCTTGAGAATCAAAAACAACTTTGATCTATATCTTTTTAACATTGGGATTAAACTTAGAAATTTGATTATTCATTTTGCTTAAGGGAATGAACCTTTTACAAAGCATTTTTCAATGGTCCTTTGATTTGAAGTTTTTCATTTCTATATAGTTGGGTTAAAGTTTGTGTATGCTATTCTCTTGCACCTTAGGGTGATCTTGAGAATCAAAATCAACTTTAGTCTTCATTTATAATATTTGGTAAATTGGAAACTTCATCTTTCACTTTTGGTTTAAGGGAATGAACCTTTTACAAAACATTTTTCAATGGTCCTTTGATTTAAAGTTTTCCATTTCTATATAGTTGGGATAAAGTTTGTGTATGCTCTTTTCTTGCACCTTAGGGTGATCTTGAGAATCAAAAACAACTTTAGTCTTCATTTTATAACATTTGGTAAATTGGAAACTTCATCTTTCACTTTTGGTTTAGGGGAATGAACATTTATCAAGAATTTTGTATAGTTCATTGATTGAAAAAAATTTATTTACTTTTTAGTTGGATTATTTGTTGTGTATGCTCTTCTACGCATCCTTGGATGATCTTAAGAATCAAAAGAAAATCTTAATCCTCTTTTAAATAATGTGATTTTCTTGGAGAACTACTAACGCTTGAGTGCAGGACCTAAAAACACTTGTCAAAGAAAGGATGAATCAAAACGAAATCAAAAACTACTAATATAGTTGTTATATAGGTTTTAAAAAGGTGTTCAAGTAAACCACACCTAATTAAACAAGATAAAAGAACAACATTTTCAAAACACTTTGTATTGCAGGTTTCGTAAAAGGGCACGCCCCTCTCCGCTCAACTAGAACATAACCCCTTTGGCATAACGCCTTAAGCTACAACAATGGGGGTGGTTCTAGGAACCCCAAAGTAGTCCACACAAGATGGAACCTTGTGGATGAAATGAGAAGTACTCCGCACTACCTACTTGACTAGTGATTCCTTTATGAGATAACATTATAGGTTGTCCGTTGCAATGACCCAGTGATAGTACACGTAGAGCATTACTTGTTTCCTACTATTCTTGAAGGGGTTAAAGTAATGTTGAGATACTCTCAAACTAGTCGAGTGTGACTTTTGGGTAAATCGTACTCACTCGTGGAAACTTTGTAACACCTAGGGTGAGAGAACCACCTAAGAGAATATACTTTGGCCAGGAGCCCACTTTGACCATTTTAAAATAGTGTTGAGTTGTGAACCTTCTTTTTGAGAAATTTGTGACGTATTACTTTCACCTAGTTTTTACTTGCCTTAGGGTGAGGCGAAACTCTGCCGAAGTGAGGTGGCATTTTCATAATTTTTCTTGATTTATTTCCTTCATATTCTTTTGACACTTTGTTGATCAAAAGAGGTGTGACTACCTTTGTGTTACCAATCGATTGTTTCTCTCACTTTTATGTCTTTTTATGCCCATCCATGTTTGTGGTGGGTTAGTCAAACGTATAAAGTGTGCGGAGGCATTTTTCGTCATTGGTGGCCATTGTGATCTTGATACCCATGTCAAGGTCATCATTGTAGTTAGGCATCATTCATCACTTCGAATTCCTTAGAAGAGTTAGCATGTTTGTATCGTATCACTACAATTTCGATATTTATGTCTTGTTTCTTGTAAACTCGACATAAATACCTATATTGTGTGGTTACGTTGCACATATTTTTAAATATTCCTAGCTATACTTTGAGATTTTTAGTTCGGTTCTATTATTACCTCAATTTCAAAGAGTGCTAGGTGTGTTACCATTTGTGTGTGTTATATCAATAACACCTCGATATCAATACTTCACTCTCTCGCAAAGTGGGTTAACATATCTTGGTGATATTATTGTGTCATTCACAAATTTTAATTGGAACTTTTGAGATATTGGCCTTAATCAAGTTTGAGCTCACTCATCGTATATCTTGATTGGGAGATCACATTGACTTCTTGTTTTTACTTACGTTTTATTCATTTCCTTGAACTTGGCATAAGTGAAAACATCTTGTTGATCATCTTTGCATCACATTTTCATATGGTGTATTTCCTTGTTGATTGGCTTTGTGTTTCACACTTGCATGATTATTCATTCAAAAAACTTATTTTCTAGGACAATCCCTCTCAATCTCATCGATATTGCATCATCACGATGTCTATTTTCCTTAGACCTTCTTTAGAAAATCACACACGCATATCAATACTTACGAAATGTCTAGTTAGTTGTCCTTATGCTACCCAAATCAACATGTCACTTCCTTCCCTTTGAAGGATTTCCATCACACTATCTAGATCTAGACATTTGTGCTTAAAAAAAAGTGCCAAAATGATGACTATTGTGTGGTTCCCCATACTTACAAAAATATGGAACCTAGGTTTAGCAATTCAAAGCAAAATATTCCCATTACAACTAAACCTCATTTGGTTCTTCATGCTAGAGAGCCCATATGGGTAACTCATTCCCCACCTTCATCTCATAGTCGATGGTATGATTTGGACACGTCTAATCCAAATTATTATTTGAGTTCCCCCACTCTTCTTCTAATTCTAATCCAAACATTTCCTCTTCTTCTGAGGATTCCAATCTAAATATTTCCTCTGACTCTTCTGAGGATTCAGATCCAAAATACTATTCAGATTCATCTAATTTGACTCCTAATTCATCTAATGTAACTCCTAAGTCATGGTCCTCCCTTTCTTTGCAAGATCCTCTTCATCAATCATCTAATGTGACTCTTATGTCATGGTCCTCCCTTTCTTCGCAGGACCCCTTTTATCAGTTGCCCCAATAACATCTTCTTCCTTTGAAGATACACACGACTCCAAATCCCTCCAATCAGAAGTATAATACAATTCTTGAATCACGAGTCCTCTCTTTCTTCACAGGACCCTTGTCATCATTCATCTAATGTGATTCTTGAATCACAGTCCTCCCCTTCTTTGCAGGACCTTCTTCATCAATCACCCCCACAAAATCTTCCTTCTGTGAAGATTCGTGTGACTCAAAGTCCTTCGAGACAAACATCTGAATCAACCCATGCATCACAATCTACAGACTTTGGACTTAATCCTACTATTTTACATATGACATACCATTGTATAGGTAGGTCCACACCACCTTCTTCTACTCCTGAGACATCTAGCTACACATATTCTTCATCCCCCACATCATCTTCTTCTATCAATAATCATCAAACATCTTCTAAGTCTTCCACACCAAGTGAACCTATTTCTTCCAATAAACCCCTAGGGATCGATCAACAACTCATACCGATTGATCTCTTTCAGAATGAAGAAACAATCAGGGGCATTTATGGGGCATACGAAGATATTGCTTTAGTAGATTACAAAAAGTATTCTCTGTAGACTTTGATGTGTCTCGCATATTTTAAGGAAAAGGTTGATTCCTTTGATTAAGAAATAGAGGAAGAGCCTCAGATCATGCAACTTGATCCTCCTCTTATTTTTTCATCTTCACATTCTTCATTATGTGATGAAACTCCTTGGTCTTGCATAGATCCATGGCCTATCTTATCATCACCCAATAACTCTTCATCTATCATAATTCCTCAATCACAATCTCTTGTGGGGTCAGTGCCAAGTAGCCCTTCATCTTCATCTAGGTGTGGGTCACCTTCTAGTAGCCCTCCCTCTTCTATTTGTGGGACATTTTCGAGTAGCCCACTATCTTTTATTATTGGGGCACATCCAACTAGCCCCTTATCTTCTATGTATGGATCACCCTCGGGTAGTCCATCATCTTCTATTCTTGGGCCACATCCTGGTAGTCCATCATCTTACATCTATGGGTCACATCCTAGTAGCCCTTCTTCTTCTATTCTTGGACCACATCCTAGTATCCCTTTGTATTCTATTTATGGGTAACATCCTAGTATCCCCTCTTCTTTTATTATTGGGCCACATCCTAGTAGCCTTTCACCTTCTATCCATGGCTCACCTCCTGGTAGCCCATCCTCTTCAATTCTTGGACCGTATCCTTTTCATCTATCACATATTTCTTCTATCAATGGTTGTGGCAAGCCCACTACCATTTCTATCATTCCTATCATCAATCGTAAATGTTCACATTCTTCTCCTTCTCAAGGTCATAAAATTCAAGTGTTAGCTTATAAGAAACCCAAACAGGTTCATTATCAAGCTCAGGTCAAAACTTCCAAGAGCTCAAAATCCCCCAACAACTGGAACAATCTCAAAGTTATAAATCAAGCACAATTCAAGAACACACATCAACATAACCATCAAGTATGGCACAAAGTGCATAAACCTCTGGATAGGGAACTCAAGCTCCTGCATACAAAATCCATGTTTCAAGATAAATCACAGTCCTTTGTTGAGTGTGAACTCACCACAATCATCGAGATTGGGGAAAACATGACTCTTGATAAACAAACATGCTTAGTCTCCCTTATCAAGGAAGTTGCAAACATCGTTGTTGGATCCTATCACACAGAGTGACTTTGTTAGTAACAATGGTTCAAAAAAATATATCAAAAATCTAAAAATAAAAAACAATGCAAAAATACAAAAATACAAAAAAACATAAAAAAAACAACAAAAATCAAAGGTACAAAGATCAAACATTGCAATCAGTGTTGCGTACACATGGATATTTCTTTCTTCCCTTCCTTGTTATTCTTTTGCAAGTCTTCCTACCATTTTCATCCCTTTGGTGATATTTTGGTTAGCTTATTCACACGCATTTTGTGACATTTATCTCTATGGTATCTGTTTGCCCCTGGTCTTTTATCACCTTGGTAAATTAAAGAACGACTGACCTCATGGAGATCCTATCACATTCAAACATCTAATAAACTTGTTGCGAAGAAATTTTAGACATATTTGTTGACACTAGCCAATGTTGTCATCACAATCACTTCCACCTCCTTCCATCAAGCCATCAGTGGTTCTTAACCCCTTGTCAAACAAGAGAGCTGAAATAAGTTTTTAGAAAGCAAAAGAATCAAAATCAATCAAAACTCAAAAGCTAAAAGCTACAAAGCAAAAGCAAATTAATATATAACTCTCTCTTGGGGTATTTCCAATAATCTCTATCGGGGCTATGGACACTGACTGGTAGTAGAGCAATGTTGTGATTAGAATCAAATACATCTCCGTCGGGGCTATGGACGTCTTGGCTGGCAGCGAAGCAATGTATGGCTATCCTTTCACCCTCCATTCACAAAATCACTTATCAAAATAAATCATTCCTACACATTGGCTAGGGTCTCTTCACTTATTGTCTATTAAATATTCACTTCAAGAGGTAATAAAATCCACGTGCACACACTGGATCTCTATGAGTAAACAGATTAGTATGTTACCAAGTGTCTTTTTGGACCTTGTTCAGACTCTTACTCTAGTCCATATCTCATCTCACGATTTATGCCTTTGGCTAATCACTTCTTCATCGCGAGGCTTCTAAGCTACATTCATATCATTCACATCATTCTTCTACTTCATTCAGAACATCCATGTGTATAAGATTACTTGTTTTCCATGTTTGTGGAAACCTTTGTCCCCTTCCACAAAAATAATCTTCTCCTTCCTTTCTATCATGTGCTTGTAGGCCAACTTACGTTGGGGGCATCCTTGCTTCTTCCCAGCACTTCATGGGTTTATGTTCACCATCATGTTGAACCTATCCATAATGGCCTTGGGTCCCATTTCTACCTGTGAAGAGTTTACCTTTGAATACTCCCACCTAATTGTTGGGAAATTTTTGCATCTTCACCTTTCTGGTACACACGTGGCCTTATGCCCTTGTACATCCCATCTATCGTTGGGGGCATCCATGCTTTCTCGTCTTCTTGTACATAGTTTCATAAAACTTTCAAAATCAACCAAAACATTCAAATATGTTAAAAAAAAAAATCATCAAAAAACATTCAAATATGTTTCAGAAAACTTCTAAAAATTGAAAATCATCCTACAAAATGTCACTCTTTGGTTCTCACTTGTTCATGTGTGTGACATTGAAATTGTTCCAATACACAAGTGGCTAGAGGCTAAGCTCTTTCTCCCTCCTCCATATTCATTCTACATCACTTTCCTCTCACCCCTATTCTTCCATCTTACCAGGGCTTCTTTCCTCTTCCCATTCTTCTATCTATCTCATCATTTTTTCGATCGTCGATCGTCTTCTTCCATCACCCCATCGACACTCGAGGGCATCTCTCCTCCTACTATTTTTTCTTCTATCCCTTCAAAATTACACTTATCTACTATCTTTGAAGTGGCGTCACTTATGCCACCCCAAAGAGGAAAATGTTGACACCCATAATTACACCCAAGCAATTCAAATACTTAAATTGCGTTAATTATTGTCTTTCTCGCAAATCGACAACATATCATCAAAAGCACTCATTTTACCTCATATCATCATTAATTAATTACACTAAGCTAATTAATTAAGTTTCCTATCGAATAAATACCCTAATTAACGAACTTCCATTAATAAATCACCCCTTCTACCTAGACTAATTAATTATCTTTCCCTTCCATTTAACCAAGTAAATCAATATTTAATTGATTTAATCACCCCTTCTACCTAGACTAATTAATTATTATTAATTAATTATCTTTCCTTCCATTTAACCAATAAATCAATATTTAATTAATTTAATCCTTTTAATAGCCTAAATTGTACTAATATTCTTCTAATTGACTTCTATAAGCTTACATCTACCTATTAATTAATCACCTTTGATTAATTAAAGCACCCCAACTCCCATGACTTGTTAAACATGTATTAAACCCTTCTAAAGTAAGGTTACCTTTAATAAAGCAACCTTATCCACTCTAATCTTGTTTTACCTTTATCCCACATTCATGATAATGTGTTGAATCCTTTATCCTTTGGGCTATATAAAGAGCCCTCCACCTATATTTTACTTACACCTAAACTTTCTAAGAGAGCGAATGCAAAGCATATAAGCAAAAGACTAAGAGTTTTCCTTTTACCCTTTTGAGAGTTCACCATCTTGAAGAGTTAAGCTAAAAGGAAAGCTCTTAGTCTTTGCTATATGCTTTGCATTCGCCTCTCTTAGAAAGTTTAGGTGTAAGTAAAATATAGGTGGAGGCTCTTTATATAGCCCAAAGATAAAGGATTCAACACATTATCATGAATGTGGGATAAAGGTAAAACAAGATTAGAGTGGATAAGGTTGCTTTATTAAAGGTAACCTTACTTTTAAGGGTTTAATACATGTTTAACAAGTCATGGAGCTGGGGTGCTTTAATTAATCAAAGGTGATTAATTAATAGGTAGTGTAAACTTAGCTTATAAGCCAATTAGAAGAATATTATGCGATTTAGGCTTTATTAGAAAGGGGATTAAATCAATTAAATATTGATTTATTGGTTAAATGGAAGAGAAAACTAATTAATTAATAATAATTAACTAGTCTAGGTAGAAGGGGTGATTAAATCAATTAAATATTGATTTATTGGTTAAATGGAAGGAAAGCTAATTAATTAATAATAATTAATTAGTCTAGGTAGAAGGGGTGATTTATTAATGGAAGGTCGTTAATTAGGGTATTTGTTGGATAGAAACTTAATTAATTAGGTTAGTGTAATTAATTAATGATGATATGAGGAAAATGAGTGCTTTGACGATATGTCGTTGATTTGCATGAAAGGGATAATTAGCGCAATGTAAGTATTTATATTACTTGGGCGTAATTATAGGTGTCTACATTTCCCCTCTTTGACGTGGCATAAGTGATGCCACTTCAAAGATAGTAGAGAAGAGATTTTGAATGGATAGAATAAAAATTAGTAGAGGGAGAGATGCCCCTCGAGTGTCAATGGGGTGATGAAGGAAGCCGATCAATGATCGAAAAAGATGAGAAGTAGGAAGAAGAATGGGGATAAGGCAGGATGCCTCAAGGAGAGGGAGAATTATGGGTGAAAGGGAAGTGGTGTAGAAGGAATATGGATGAGAGGAGATAAGTGCTTAACCTCTAGCCACTTATTTGGTTGGAACAAATTTGATGTCATCATATTGGCATAGGAACTACATCATCGGTCCTTATGAAAAATATAAGCATACGACAAAGGTAGAATGACATGAAAAGCCATACTATGAACAATTGTCCATTTTAAAGTACCAACTCCATGCAATATACAAAAATGTAATGCAATATGAGAAGGAAACAAGCTCATCTAACAGGGAAAACAAGTACAAACGCACATATCCAACCCAAAACGATCAAGACAGATCTATTCTACAAATGTTTTGTTATCAGTGTTGAAGAGATCCAAAAGTTCATGATTGATGAAAAGGGTTAAAAATTATGCCCCAAGCAAGGATACATGCAAGGGGAAATGAAAATGGACATGGGGTCCATGAAGAGTGTTTGTGTGCAACGAAATAGCACTAGGAAACCAAAAGTTCCCTAGAGTGGCAGAAGCAAGTAGTTAGCTTTTTGTGAATGGTTTTGAATCTGGTGATTCATGAGTCATATTAATCAATGTGGGGAAGATGTGAGACAAACCAACAGGATATGGAGAAAGTACCATGCGCAAGACACAAGTTTCAGCCGTAAGCAAGTTACCATTTTGTAGGGTGTTGTAATTTTAGGATTTTTGGAAAAAATTTGCCCATGTTTTTGATATTTTGATATATATATATTGTTTTTGTTGTTTTTATTTCCAAACCATGGTGAATAGTAGAAGAAGAAAGTGAAGGGCCTAGAGGTGACAGAGAGTGCCCTTTGATGGGATCCCTCATGATGGATAGGGTGATATGATGATATTGGTGCGGGGGGATAGATTTTTTATTATGCGCAACCCCTCTTGCCCCCATTGATGATATGATATGTGATGATTAGCTTAGCATACATGCATGATGTAAAACTTAGCATTTTTGTTTATATATGATGTATAGATGATGTTAGATGTGATGATAGTGATGGTAATGTGATGTGAATGATAACAAAATAGAGCACATGTAAGAAACACAGCCAAATGCTACAAAGAACACCAGGAATTAATGCAATACACCATGAATCACCATGCCTTATTAACAAGTAACAAAACACAACCAAATGCATTAAGAAAGAAATAAAGAATTAACACACTAGCATGTCGAAACCCACTACAATATGCACAAGCAAGAATGAATCTATTCTAAGAAAGAAAAGATAAACTATGAAAAAGTACACCCAAGCAACAAACAACTCAAAAGTAAGCACGCAAAACACTATACAAGCAACAAGCAAAGCAAGAAAACAAGACAATGCAAGTAAATGTTTTTGTAAGATATGTTTTCATAAACCGATTTTCTCTTTGTGTAGGTTTTTCGAAACAATTTTATATTATTTTTGTGTTTTGTGAAACAATTTTCTATTGTTTTTGTGTTTTCGCAAAACAATGTTCTATTGTTTTTGTGTTTTCTCAAAACGATGTTCTATTGTTTTTGTTTTTTCCTCGAAACAATTTTCTATTGTTTTTGTGTTTTCTCAAAACAATGTTCTATTGTTTTTGTGTTTTCCTCGAAACAATTTTCTATTGTTTTTGTGTTTTCCTCGAAACAATTTTCTATTGTTTTTGTGTTTTTAACAGTTTTCCAAAGCTATGTGCAGGTAACCAAGAAAGCATGGATGCCCCAGTGTTAGGTGGGGAATATACAAGGGCAGAATCCACACGCTTATGAACAAGAAGGTGAATTCGTTGAGTTTCCCCAGTAGTAAGATGGGAAATAATGAAAGACCATGTCCCTTATAGACAGAATAGAAGAAGGCAAAGCTAGATCAAGGCTGGACTAGATGGTGTGCACAAGGAAACTCGAAGGTAGAACCAGGTCTAGGACAAAGACAACTACCCTTCTAATACAGAATGCTTGTGAACAATGAATCCTCCCAAGGCGCCGGAAAACTGGTTTTCACCCAAGGACTTGTCCAAAGTGCCACAATTGCATGGTTTTCACTAGTGGACGACTTGTTTTCTCTTTTTCTTTTTCTGATTTTTTTTTATGTTTTTGTATTTTTTTAAATTTTTGTGCCATGTTCAAGCATATAACTTCTTAAGATGCATGGCATTCATTGGCTCTCGGAGCTCATCACCATTGGGGTGAGCCAGTTTGTATGCCCCAGTGCCGTACTTGGAAACTATGACATAGGGTCCTAACCAATGTGGTTCGAACTTCCCTTTCTTTTCTCACTGCTCTAGTGTTGAACTGGTTCTCCTTCATAACTAAATCACCCACCTCAAACTAGCGAGGGATGATTCTCTTGTTGTATTTATGGGAGATTCTATGTTGATATACCTTCAGGTGATTAAGAGCGCGAATGCGCCTCTTATCTAGGAGCTCTAACTCAGCCAATCTTTCCACTCGATAATCTTCATCCTTAACCAAATAGTCCTGAAAAGAAATTTAGAGGGATGGGAGTTCAATCTCTAAAGGGATAATAGATTATGTCCCAAACATTAGGGAATATGGCGTCATACTCGTAGGAGTGAAAATTGATGTTTGGTAGGCCGGAAATTTGGGTGGATTGTAGGTGCCAATTTCCATTTGGTTTTTCTAACCATCTTCTCCATTATCCTTACCAAAGTCTTGTTTGTTGCCTCAACTTGTCCATTACCCTGAGGGTAATATGGCGTGGACCATTTCAATCTGATTTGGAACCATTGGCAAAGACCTTTCATAGTTTTGTTCTTAAATGACTTCCCATTATCTGTGACAATGGCTGCAGGGATACCATATCGGCAAATAATGTGATTCATGATGAATTTAGAAATCTGTGCTCCTATGACATAGGTTAAAGGGACAGCCTCCACCCATTTTGTAAAGTATACATGAAAGTTTGTGATGATATGTGTATGACCATCAGATGAGGTAGGAGTAAGCTTCCCTATTAGATCAAGTCCCCACTTGGAGAATGGCCATGGGGTAGTGATTGGTTGCAATGGTTACGATGGAGCATGGATGAAATTTCCATACTTTTGGCAAAGCACACATTTTCTAACATAATTACAACAATCATCTTCCATGGTGGCCCAATAGTAACCTAATCTTAACAGTTTCTTAGCCAAGACCATTCCATTTGTATGTGCTCTGCATACTCCTTTGTGTACTTCTTTAATTGCTGGATTGACTCCATCACATCCAGACAACGTAACAGATTCCCATCATAGCCATGATGATAAAGTGTACCTCCTAAAAGGGTGTAACAGGCTATCTGGTGAATCAGGATTTGCTTTTTAGAATGGGAGATATTGGGAGGGAAAGTATTGTCCTTAAGATAGGTGAAAATGGGTTCGTACCACGGGGAATAGGGACCAACAACCTCACAAGCCAGGCAAGATTCTGGCACGTCATATGTGGGCTGGTGTAGATTTTCTACGAAAAATGGCATATCATTGTTCCCTGGTAGAATACGAAGCATAGATCCCACCATTTCCATAGCATCTGCCAATCTATTCTGCACTCTTGGGATCTACTCAAAGGTAATGTGCACAAAATACTCCTTCAGAGTTTCCACCAACTTCTTGTAAGGTATGAGCTTGTCATCCTTAACTTTATACTCATCATTAACCTGTTTGATGATTAGCTGTGAATCACCTACAACCTTAACATGTTGAATATTCCACTTGATGGCTAGCTTCATCCCTACAATGAGTGCTTCATATTCCGCAATGTTGTTCATGCAAGGGAAGGCCAGGCGGAAATCCTGTGGTATAGGATCACCTGAAGGAGTAATAAGGACCACTCCTGCACCTGAACCATGAAACATAAAAGATCCATCAAAATGTATCTGCCATATGATATATTCTTCAATGTAGAGAAAAGATGCATCTGGCAGATCCAAACTCAAAGGTTCTGTGCTTTGCAAAGGTGCTTCCACTAGCTGGTCGGCAAGTACTTGTCCTTTAACTGATTTTTGATGGACAAATTCTATATCAAACTCACTAAGTAGAATGATCCAATTAGCCATTCTACCTGTGAGGGCGGGTTTGGACAACAAATACTTGAGTGGGTCGACCTTGGATATGAGCTTGGTCTTAGTATTTAGTAGGTAATGGCGAAGTTTCTAAAAGGTAAAAACAATGGCCAAGCAAGCCTTTTCAATCTGAGGATAATTACGTTCATAGGCGATGAGGGTGTGACTCAGATAGTACACTACTTTCTCTTTATGGCTAAGGTTGTATTGGGCGAGTAGTGCACCAATAGCATATTACGTAGTGGAAATATAGAGCAAAAGTGGTTCTCCCGGAGTGGGAGGCATGAGGATAGGTGGATTAGCAGTGTCTTGTTTAATGAAAGAAAAGGCTTGTTGTTACTCGGGTCTCTAAATGAAAGCAACATCCTTCTTAAGCAAATGAGTGAATGAGTGACATTTATCTACAAGCTGGGAGATAAAGTAGCGAATGGCTTGAATTTTCCCCTGTAAGCTATGCAGTTGCTTGATATTCTTAGGTGGAGGTAGTTCTATGATGGTAGACACTTCGAGAAAGGTCTACCTCAATACCTCGTCTTGACATAATGAAGCCTAATAGTTTTCCAGATAGCACACCGAAGACACACTTCTTTGGGTTCAACATGACTTTGTATTCATGCTAGGCATTCAAAGATACACCGCAAAATGATAGGATGATCCTCTCTTGTTTTGGACTTTCCCAGGATGTCATCAACGTAGTCTTCCATGATGTCATGAATCATATCATGAAATATTACTGTCATGTCCCATTGATAAGTTACTCCCACATTCTTAAGGCCAAATGGCATCACCTGATAACAGAAGGTGCCCCAAGGAGTTGTGAAAGTTGTTTTGTGTTGGTCTTCCTCAGTGATCTTAATTTGATTATAACCAAAAATCCATCCATAAGTGATAGCATTTCGTACCCTGCAGTTGAGTCAACAATCATGTCAATGTTGGGCAATGGAAAGTCATCTTTAGGGAAAGATTTATTGATGTCCCTAAAATCTGTGTAGATTCAGATACCAATAGGTTTCTTCTGGACAGGAATAATGTTTGATATCCATTCAGAATAATCAATTGGCCTGATGAATCTTGTTGTAAGCAACCTTTCCAACTCTTCTTTAACTACCAAGGCCACTCTTGGGTGCATATTTCAGAGCTTCTATTTGATAGGCTTAGTGTCTGCGTGCACAACTAGGTTGTGCACGAAAAAGTTGGATCTAAGATGGGCATGTCTTTGTAAGACCATGCAAACACATCAATAAACTCTCACAGTAGCATAGTGAATGTATTTTGTTCTCTAGCCAAGAGTGATGCTCCCAATTTTACTATCTTGGGATCTTCTTTGGTACCAATATTGACATCAATGGTTTCTTCAACTAAATTTTTGATAAATCCTCCATACGTGTAGGATCGGGAGGTAGGTTGAGATCTTCATCCAAGGATGTCTCTATGAGATTTTCATCCTTGGCGTGGTCACTTTGTTTATCCTTTGATTTTCTTATTTGTTTTTCAGCTAGTGCCTCAAAGAGGTTTTCACTGTGTGACTTGGACTTTGATTTTTTCCGAGGATTTTCTTTAGAACTCTTTCCCTTGCTTTTCTTTAAATTTTGCTGACCATGAAGTTCAGCCTCCTCGCCGAAGTAGGCATAGGTGTCTAAGTCAATAAAGAAACCCTTCTTGTGATCTCTAATGGGAATTGTATCCCATATGCCCATGAACTCTACAATAGCCTCGTCGTTCTTGAATAAATCTAGTGGCATGTGACGTTGTTGGTCCCATTCAACAAGGGAAGGGTACACAAGGTCAAGGATTGGTTCAGTGGGGGTTATGGTTAGGACAACGTTATTCATGAAAAGGTTCGTGGAGGCTAGATCCTCATATTGGCTACAATAGGAATCCGTATCACTATGTCAGATAATCAGAGCCATCCTCACGCTCTGAACAAGTCACATCTTGATCATTAGGGTGTGCCCCATAAGGGCGAATCCTGATGCCATATCTTTCAGTTTTGAAATGGGGGAGAGGGACTGGTTCCCTTTGTCCTTGTTCATTCTTACCACATCCTAGGCCTTTGTAGCCCATGGAGTACATCATTCTGCTAGATTTTTCATATTCTAGGGTTTGATAACAAGATGGTTGAGTGTCCTCAGGGACCCAAGTAGTAGGTGGATCAAGTAATTTTTCCTCAGCTAACAAGCCTCTAGGTAAGAACGACCCAATAGTGTGTTCCTCTCTAGGTCTCCTGAAGTGGTAGTTGGGTCGACCTCTAGTCTTGGGTGACAAGGAGAGGTCAGAAACCAAGAGTGCTTGTTGTACATTATACTCCCCATAGCCATATTCCAAGATTTTCATCTCCCATGAATTAAATGGAGATGTTGAAGTAGATGCCCCATGAGTGCAAGAACTAAGAGAATTTGAATCTACTCGAGATTCCATGGCCTTAGAATGGAGAGGGACAACTATATCTATGGAGGGACATGCATATGTACCCTTTTGTGTAAATCTATTAAGAGCTCTACAATGAGCAAAGGGCTCTGAATCTCTTGGTATTGTAACCATATGTCCCTCATGCTTCAGCTTGATGCATTGATGAAATGTTGATGGCATGGCCTGTATGGCATGAATCCATGGTCGGCCTAGAAGCATATTATATGGAAGTTCCAAGTCTAGGACGTGAAACTTCATCTGATGGAAAGTGGGGCCCACCTCCATGGGCAGCATAATGGTGCCTACTGACTCTCTTTCTATGTTTTTGTATGCGGTGATAGTGATGATATGGGACTCAAGATCTGCCTCCATATGTCCCAATTGTTTGACTAATTTAAGTGTGTAGATGTTCAATCTAGATCCATTATCCACAAGCACCCGTTTGATTTTCCTACAGGTGACAACTACCTCAATGTATAAGGGAAGATTATGTTTAGGATTCTCGGTAGGGACCTCCCTATGGTTGAAAGTGAGATGCTCACTGGGTGCAATATTTTCCACCACGGCTTGAAGGTACACAGGATCGACTTCTAAAGGCACTCTCGACCCCTGAAGAGTTTGATACAAAATGTCCTTATGCACATTGGATATCTTGAGAAGATCTAAGATTGAGATCTTAGTAGGTGTCCTCTCAAGTTGTTCTAAAAGGTTATATTTACCAGTTTGTGGGGTCAACAGAGAGGGTTCTAGAATCACGAGGTGGGCACACCTTGTTACCATAGCGTAGTCCTTTCCCTTGATCCGGATGGTATTGACACGGTCAGTAGGGGAGTGAATACATCCGATAAGTGAATCATAATGATTGTTATCTCTTTTGGTATACAAGTAATTCGTAGCTTTATAGGTTTGGGATGAGTCTCCCGATCCAGCTTTGTCTTTTCCGACTTATCATGCTTAGGGAATGGTTCCTTATAAATCCCCATTTTCTCGTTAGGTGTTTGCATTTTGCAGGGTTATCCACCTCTATCTCCCCATTATCAATGAGGTCCTGAATATAGTGGTGAAGCCATAGACATTTTTCTATCTTATGACCTTTAACGCGATGCATTTCGTAGTATTCATGCTCCTTATACCATGAAGGTTTAGGAGCGTTGTCATCAAACGGTTGCGTTGTAGGATAGGTCATCATGTGGGCCACATCCAACTGTTTTAGTATGATGGACAACGGTTCATTGAGGGAGGTGAATGTTCGTTGCTTTGGTGGTGGTTGAATTGGGCCCTTGGTTAGTTTAAAAGGTTGACTGGTTTGGACCATTTGAACATGTTTAGAATCGTGATTCCGTCTCTTACCACGTTTTTTTTTTGTTAAATATCTTTGGCTTTTCAAATTGGGTTTGACACTTTGGTTGTCTTTAGATTGGATTTTGAGGGTGCCTTTGGAAATGAGAGCCTTTTCTATTTGAATCCCTTTCTCGATAACCTCCTCAAAGGTGTGGAAACAATGCATTTGGAGGTGAAAAGCTATATCTGGGTTGAGATTAGGGGAAAAATACTGACTAGTTGCTTCTCGGGAAAGCACAAGGGAAGCAACTAGCTATCCCTCTCCATCATTGGAGGAAGCTAGTGAAGGTCTCATTTGGGTGTTGTTTTGTGCCACACAAGTCTACCATGGTGACATCACTCTCTATGTTATACGAGAAATGACGCACGAATCTTTCCGCCAATTCTGGCTAGGTGAAAATTGATCCTCGTGGTAAGCACGTAAACCATTCCAATGCTTGACCTCCGAGACTCTTAGGAAAAGTCGATGAGGTAATTATCACTATAAGACACCTCTTGACATACCATGTAGAAATATTTAACATGATCCCTTTCTATTGTATTTGTCGAACTTTGGCATATCAAATTTCTTTGGAAAGGGTTGAAGGGTCATTGTCTTGTCAAAAGGATAGGGGCATAGTTCTTCATATTGGTATTTCCTAATACTCCCTATATTGCTTTCTTGTATGCTCGCAAGTGTTGCTTTCATAGATTGCACTTCTTGTGTGAGCAATTGTTCTCTAGTGGGAGAAGCGGGGACGTGTACATGATGATACCCCGTGTCTTCTTCTCCTTGGTTTTCTCGATGGAGTTCGTGGATCCTAAACTTAGGCCTTGACTTTTGAACGTTCTTGTTTGTGTCTTTTTGTACCTGGAAAGTAAGCAAAGCTAGTTTTCGGCTTAGGTTACTGAGTTGTTGTTGGATTGTGACTTGGTTTGTGTCTTCTTCTTCTAAAGGTTCTTCCTCTTCGTATTGTGGAGGTTCTTCCCCTGTCTCATGTTCTATCTTGTTTCTTCGTGGCACTTTGATGAGGGGTATTCTATGCCCTACCACTTTATCATTTTCTGTGTAAGAAGTGGAAGCATGCCCACCTGTTAAAATATCTTCCATATTGATAAGGGGGCATTCTTCCTTAGTAGTGTCATTTGTAGGTAATATTGGTTCATTCTCGGTGGGAAATTTGGCCCCTAATTCCATGACCCATGCCAAAACTCTATCTTTGTTTCTAAGGAGAAACTCATCTAGTAGAGTAGGGTCAAAATCAAAGTCCACGCATGGTGACTCTAATTCATTTCCACTATGGTCGACCATTTCTTCTATTTCCTTTTCTATAGAAAATAGTGGTCCTAGATCGTGTCCGATAAATGGGTTTGACCCTTGTCTATTAGAGGTTTCCCAAGCTTGCGCCTGTTGTTCCTCATATGTTTGTTTCTTTAAACCTAGACGCATCTTGGGAGCCATGTTTTCGTGATAAGTTTCACTAAGGTAAGTTGTAGATTTGTTCAAAATTCAATGACTACCCCTAAGTGAAACACAAGATGTATGTGTTAAGAGTAAATTAATAGTGTGAGAATACCAATGTGATAGAATGATAAAGTCACCAATGAAACAATCATTTGGTACCAAAACTTAATCAAATGAAGTACTTCCTAGACTACGTTTCAAAGTAATTTGCGACGCTAGATGATTAACAAGATGTCTCCACTTATGCCAAGTTCAAAGGAATGAACAAGACGTAAGTAAATACATGAAGTTAAATGTGATCTCCCAATCAAGATATACGATGAGCAAGCTCAAGTCTAATTAAGACCTATATCTCAAAAAGTGCCAATTACGATTTGTGAATGACACAACAATATCACCAAGATATGTTAACCCACTTTGTAAGAAAGTGATGTATTGATATTGAGGTGTTATTGATATAACACGCACAAATGGTAGTGCCTAGCACCTTTTGAAATCGAGGTAATAATAAAACTGAACAAAAAAAGCTCAAAGTATAGCTAGGAATAGTTAAGAATGTGTGCAGCGTAACCATACAATATAGGTATTTATGTCGAGTTTACAAGAAACAAGATGTAAATATCGAAATTGTAATGATACGAGACAAAAAGATAACTCCTCTATGGAAGTCGCGGTGATGAACCACACCTAACTACAATGGCAATATTGACATGGGTATCAAGATCACAATGGCTACCAAATGGCGTGAAAACGCGTCCGCTCACTTTAGACGTTTAACTAACCCAGCCGCAAACATGGATGGGTGTAAACGGACATAAAAGTGATAGAAATAATTGAATGACAACACAAAGGTAATCACACCCTTTTGACCAACAAAGTGTCAAAATAATATGAAGGAAATAAATCAAAAAAATGACGAAAAATGCTAGCCTCACTTCGGCAGAGTTTCGCCTCGCCCTAAGAAAAGTAAAAACTAGGTGAAAGTAATATGTCACATGTTTCTCAAAAAGAAGGTTCACAACTCAACACTGTTTTAAAATGGTCAAAGTGGGCTCCTAGCCAAAGTATATTCTCCTAGGTGGTTCTCTCACCCTAGGTGTTACAAAGTTGTCACGAGCGAGTGTGATTTACCCAAAAAGTCACACTAACTAGTTTAGGAGTATCTTGGCTTTACTTTACCCCCTTCAAGAACAGTACGCAACTAGTGCGTCTATGTGTACTATCACTGGGGTCACCACAACGAACAACCTATAACGCTATCTCACAAAGGAATCACTAGTCAAGTAGGTAGTGCAGAGCACTTCCTATTTTTCCACAAGGTTCCCTCTTGCGTGGACTACTTTGGGGTTCCTAGAACCACCCCCATTGTTGTAGCTTAAGGCGTTATGCCAAAGGGGTTATGTTCTAGTTGAGCGGAGAGGGATGTACCCTTTTCCGAAACCTACAATATAGTGTTTTTGAATATGTTATTATTTTTATCTTGTTTAATTAGGTGTGGTTTGTTTGACCACCTTTTGGCAACCTGTATAACAACTGTATTAGTAGTTTTTGATTTCGTTTTGATTCCTCCTTTCTTTGACAAGCATTTTTAGGTCCTGTACTCAAGCATTAGTAGTTCTCCAAGAAAATCACATTATTTAAAAGAGGATTAAGAGTTACTTTTTATTCTCAAGATCATCCAAGGATGCAAGAGAAGAGAATACACAACAAATAATCCAACAAAAATTAAAGAAAATATTTTCAATCAATGAACCATACAAAATTCTTGATAAATGTTCATTCCCTAAACCAAAAGTGAAAGATGAAGTTTCAGCTTACCAAATGTTATAAAATGAAGACTAAAGTTGTTTTTGATTCTCAAGATCACCCTAAGGTGCAAGAGAAGAGCATACACAAAATTTATCCCAACTATATAGAAATGGAAAACTTCAAATCAAAGGACCATTGAAAAATGCTTTGTAAAAGGTTCATTCCCTTAAACCAAAAGTGAAAGATGAAGTTTCCAATTTACCAAATGTTATAAAATGAAGACTAAAGTTACTTTTGATTCTCAAGATCACCCTAAGGTGCAAGATAAGAGAATACACAAACTTTATCCCAACTATATAGAAATCGAAAACTTCAAATCAAAGGACTATTGAAAATACTTTGTAAAAGGTTCATTCCTTAAGAAAAATGAATAATCAAATTTCTAAGTTTAATCCCAATGTTAAAAATATATAGATCAAAGTTGTTTTTGATTCTCAAGATCACCAAAAGGTGCAAGAGAATAGCATACACACGCTTTGGTCTAAATCGAGGAAGCATGGAAATACAACATTCATCAAAACATTAGACATGTTAGAAAATGACCAGTTTTAAACTAACAGAAAAACCTATAATTTCTGTAAGTATAAATCTTGAATTTATGTTTTCATTGCATAGTTAACTTTAATACCTTTCCAACGCAAAAAAATGGATTCATTTCAAGTTCGGGAGAAAAATTTATGGCCTTCGGAAGATGGGTTACGCATATGCTCTTATGCTCACGGGTATGCACTTGACATGCACTAAAAAAATGTCCAAAAAACGTCCCTTAATCTGCAAAATGGGAAAAATTTTCCAACCAAGATTCAATTTTGACAACAACCCATCACATTAATATATAAATAGAATACTCAACGCTATCAAACATTAACATACATGCTCAAGAATTTAAACTTTTAAAGAAATTGACAAAACTAGCATGTAGAATGATGAAAAAGTAAGCTCTAAAATGAAAACATGATAAAATATTGAAATTTTCTCACCAAGATTAAATTTTGATAGCAACCCACCACATTAATATGTAAATAGAAGACTCAAGTACTATCAAACACTAACCTATATGCTCAAGAATTTAAAATTTTCAAGAAATTGACAAAACTAACATGTAGAATGTTAAAAAAGTAAGCTCTAAAAATGAAAACATGGAGAAATCTTGAAATTTTTCCGTTAATTTCAATTTTTACAGCACTTCACCTCCTTCATACCTACAAGGAAGACCCAACACATGCAAACTCAACAAAACAAGTTAAAAAAAAACAAGTTAGATCAACATGTGTAAAAGAGGGTTAGTAACCAAAAATGAAACTTAACTACAAAAACTTGAAATTAAGTGCAAAGGACAATGGAGTATGTCCCACTGGGTGCCAAATGTGTGCATGTGTTGTTTTCAAAATAATGCTAATATGAGTAAAGACTAACACCTAAATAGCCTTAACTTAGCAAGAATTGAACAACAAACTAAACACCATCAAGATAAGAATTAAACAAGGGTTAGATGCTAGCATTCATAAGTACAAACTTTGAAACTAACAATGCTAAATATCTAAACTCCTCTATTCTCTAACAAAAAATAAATGAATGGACCTAAGTAAGCTCCATGGCTATCAAAATAGTTGTCCTTAGTATGCCAAGTAACCTAGGAATGAGGGCCTATCAAAGTTGGGCTACAAGACCCCTTTGACACCTCCCATATGACCTAAGCACTTAAGAAAGAGGCTTAACTCTTCAAGATGATGAACTCTCAAAAGGGTAAAAGGCAAGCTCTTAGTCTTTGCTATATGCTTTGCATTCACTCTCTTAGAAAGTTTAGGTGTAAGTAAAAAGATAGGTGGAGGGCTCTTTATATAGCCCAAAGGATAAAGGATTCAACACATTCTCATGAATGTGGGATAAAGGTAAAACATGATTAGGAGTGGATAAGGTTGCTTTATTAAAGGTAACCTTACTTTAGAAGGGTTTAATACATGTTTAGCAAGTCATGGGAGTTGGGGGTGCTTTAATTAATCAAAGGTGATTAATTAATAGGTAGGTGTAAGCTTATAGAAGCCAATTAGAAGAATATTAGTACGATTTAGGCTATTAGAAGGGGATTAAATCAATTAAATATTGATTTATTGGTTAAATGGAAGGGAAAGCTAATTAATTAATAATAATTAATTAGTCTAGGTAGAAGGGGTGATTTATTAATGGAAGGTCATTAATTAGGGTATTTGTTGGATAGGTAACTTAATTAATTAGCTTAGTGTAATTAATTAATGATGATATGAGGGAAAATGAGTGCTTTTGACAATATGTCGTCGATTTGTGAGAAAGATGATAATTAATAATTTAAGTATTTGAATTGCTTGGGCGTAATTATGGGTGTCTACAAGGAGGACCATATGGATACATGGTTGTAGACCAAAGATTATTAAGGTCATTTAGTTTGATAATGTCTCGATGATAGTTTAGGGTCATTCAAATAGTACCAAGGAGACCATCTGCTATAGGCATGAGGAGATATATAGAGACCTTCCTATTCTATACATGGTAGACCCAATGGAGGAGGAACCATAACCATGGGATTAGGATGATGATATGAGGGTTAGAGTTGGATTTTTACGAGTGGATGATCTGCTATGTGGGTAGGCTAGGGTAGCCAAAGATAGAGGGGATGGGAAGGAGGATGAGGAGATGATTATTATAGAAGAGGTTTCTCTTAGAGGTGGATATGGAGATAGAGATTGTAGAGAGATGTGGATATGGAGTATTTTCATGTGGACTTATCTTGGGTGAGCATAGAGAGAGATGCTTACTCATCAAGAGGCTTAGACCCTTCAATGAGAAAGGGAATGAGTGACTCAAGAGAGGGATAGAGCCACCTGTGAGAGATATCAATACATGAGGTATAGGGAGGAATATAGAGCTCGATTTGGAGATCTTGCGATGATTATAGCCTCAGATTCTACAAGTGGTGTCTTGGTAGCATCACGGGGAGGAGGAGATATGGTACCTCCCAACATGTTATCCATAGACCGATACAAAACCTAATCCACAGAGGCTAAGTATTATGATAATTTCATGGTAAATAACTTACCATGAAATCTAATATATTGAGAGTGTGTGCAGCGATGAGAAACGGGTGGAGTAGGGCCATGCAGGAGCACGGTGAGTTTGGTTCACCCGCATCGAAGAGGGTCGTGGTAAAGGAGATGAGGCCGAGAGATAAACATAAGGACTTACCTCAGAGGGACAATAATTTAGGCTTTATGATGTTAAATTCACTATTTTTGATGACATATCTTCTTTGAGAGAGGGCCCTTAATGGACAATGATGTACTAGTAGAAAATTTTAATGATATGTGTGTGTGTGTGTGTGTGTGTGTGTGTGTTTTGTCGTATTCTAGCACATATGGTTGTATGATGTTTTTTATTAGATTTATATGATGATAATGATGTCGATGTGGATGATGATGATTATATATTTTATATGTGATGATGATGATGAACATGTGTACTTTATATTTTATGGTGATTGTAGACATATATGCATGGTTGAGTGTTTAATGTTTAATATGTGACGCTTAATAAAAAAGTTCTCTATAAAATAGATGTGATGGATGATAAACATAGATGATGATAGATAAGAATATGTAATTAGATGTGAGATTGTTGATAGACAAGAAAAATAATTTGGATCGAATAGAAGGGATTGGAAAGAAATAAAGGATAGATGTGGAAACCGGGGTATAGATGAAAATGAACATGTGATCTTCAACCGCACTCGACCCCCGAGGTCGTGCCGTAGCAAGCCGATGTTGAATGTGTGTGGCTAACTATAGGAGGATCAGTGACTAAGATTTGGTAGTGTGATCTCTCGGTAGCCGAGTTGACAAAGAGGATATTTAGAGGCTATGAATGGGTAGCATGAATTCTTATGGTTTGTCTTCCTAACTTGAATCTATGCACTAAACTAGTTTGAACCGTCCATATAAAATGAACAAAATTAACAATCTATGTTACTACTGAAAGGAAACTAATCTAAACAAATAGAAAATAATAAATATTACAATCACAAACAACAATTTGCTTATATTCTAAATGATTAAAATATTTCTACACTAAAACTAAAAAAGTGAGATAACCCAAAGGTGGTTATTCACATGTGCCGATTGTATTCAAACTAAACTAACTCAAAACATTAACTTTTACAAATGATCTATGATATGTAGACAACCTCCTACAGATATTATCTCCTTCAGATCCACAAGGATATGAAGAAGGGGATCCATCACCGGGAGTTGCTATGAAAGATTCAAACCCTCTTAGAAGTTAACTAATTTCTTCGCAAATGAAAGGAAATTGATTTATACTATATTTGATATGATGTAATAATGATAAATTGTAAGAATGAAGGAAACAAAACAATAAATCCAACCCGGAATTCACGGAAAGAGGTAAATCCAGTTGTGTAGTAATTTTTCCCCTCATTTTGTCCTTTCTTTCTCCGAGTGTTCATATGAGTCCAAGGGATTGGGAATGCAAGAACAATAGGAGGATGGCGCTGAGCAATGACAAGCTTGATGGTAGTCTGGATCCAATACAGTAGAATAGAGATAGCATAAGAGATCGAGCTTGGCTATGCAATTTCTAGCAAGATAGTGACATGTAATATAATGCAAGATACAAAAAAATTATTCATGCCTTTTTCTTGAATACAAGCATGGAATATATAGGAATGGAGGCTATGAGGTTACTTCATGTATAAGGTAAGAAGAAGTAGTTCCAACTAATTAAAATAAAAGGAGCAAGGAGAACCAAGAAAACAAAACTATTTTTAACTAATTCGGCTCACGGATGCATGCAAAAAGAAAACTTAAGTGAACCATCGCATGTTTAAAACACATGTGAAGATTTTGGAAAAGAGGGAAGGGCTGCTGCCCTATGTAGGGCAGCAGATTTGACCACCACCAGGCAGGGGCAAGCGGTCCCGCACTAAAGGCCAAAACGAGCAGAGAAAGAAACGGGGGTGGAAAACTACATGGAAAGTTAAGAAAGGCTATCTAGGCTACAAATATATATTGTAAATGGGTTTTGGAGCTCGAACACCTTCTTGAAAGGAATTTGAATCATCATTGGGGACTTTTGTAACTGTTTTCTAACAATGTAGCACATGTAATTTTGGGTGCGTATAAAAACCTTAGAATAGAAAGAAACTGGATGATTTTCGACTTATGGGTATGACTGATGCTACATCATATTAAGGGATGTGTGGAGACACGATTCCACCAAATGTACTAGAGGTAAATGATAAGAAGATCTAAGTAAAACAATACACATGCAACCAAAACATGTGTTAACACATAACCAATTATACTTAGTTATACTAAAAGAACACAATGGAAATATGGATGAAATAAGATCATAGAACTAATGTCGACATGAAAAAGGGGTTTGTGATGTAAATTTTTTGTGGGAAGAGGGATATCCATAAGTGGTGTTCCCTAAGTCTATGTGCCAACTCTAGGTAGGGGAATGAGCAAACTGATCAATATAGGAAGTTTTCTATGAGAAAGCTGATCAATGCGGGAAGCTTTCTTAGGATAATAATAAGATAGAAGGTTGATTAATGTGGGAAGCCTTCAATTCCATGATATAAGAGAGAAGACATCCTTTGATGGTATGGTCTACTTTATACATTTATGATTTTGATGGAAAGAATGATATACATGATAGACTTATTTTGAGGGATCATTCTATTTATTTCATTTTTTTCCTTTATTTGACATGAACAATTGTCCTTCAAGGGAGCATTCTATTTTTGATAACTTTGACGTTTGATAAAAGCATCCATGTATTTTGAATTTTACATGGGGATAGCTAAGTAGAACACTTAGGAGGGGATGAGAGGATGTACAAGATATACCATTAGACCACGAGTGTGGTTCTAATAGGTAAATAAGAGGGTGATGGATTTAATGATCACAAAGTGTTCTCACCAAGAAGGGAAATCCTATCCATAAGTAGAATGTTATGGGAAGAGTCGTAGTGCCCATATTTTGTAACATTCCCATTTTAAGACTTTAGAAATAGGGGACTTTTTTTTTTTTTAATAATGTTCTCTGTTATAAATTTCATAATTTAGAACACACATTCTTTATCAACCATTCATATAACAGATAACCATATGTAGTTGTAATGACTCGGTGTGCTACCAATCTATTCATTTCATGACTTGGTAAACTACCGATCTATTCATGTTTAACATTAAGTATTGAATACTTATCCATATACTATGTATACTTGGTTCTCTTTCCCTGTTCAAGGTATTGAGTGATCTTTCTAAGGAACCTATCTGAATAATTGTTACCAATATTCATCTGCATCACGAACCTTAGACTAGGTGACATAGGACAACGCAACTAGTAGCTTGCGATACTTTGGCCAAATATTTCTAACATATTGTACGTATTACTATTCCTTGATGGCATACTCATCAATCTAGAATACATCCTTCACCCCACTCTATTGTTATCTAGAATGTTCTTTACTGACTCACGTCAGTCCACTTGCCCGAGGTTTAACCCTAGTTTGTGTTAACAACATGTGTTATGATAAGGGGAAGCTCACTAAAACTTAGGGTAAGTTGGCATACTGGGTCAACCTAAGTCAACCCCATGTGCCAAGGTATCCTGAGTTTTAGAGGGCTACCCCATATCTTAAAACATGTTTCTAACTTGACCTAGAGAAAAACTAAGATCAAGTCCAATTTATGTAGATCTGGATGATCAATGCCGAAGGGTGTTGCCACATGTTGACTGCATCGTTGTATCCTCGAGAAGATCCTAATCTTCTCGAAGGTACAACCCCGCAGCGATTGGTGTGTGACAAAGATCATCATCGAACAACCTCATTGAGATGTACATACCCCAAGGAATTTATTAATAATTTAATTAATTTGGATTATTCAAAATGATTTCAGCAACTTTGCCTAACCCTAATCCAACACTCCTTAAGTTCTTTTCTAAATTGATTCAATTAGCCCATTAAGAACTTTGTTATATTCATTTCCACTTTTAATGTTCGAATACATAATTAACTATCAATTAAGTGTAACTGCACAATGTTATAATATGTCTTATGTAAAAAGTACAATAACTTTTTAGAAAGTTCAGCGCCAGAATATATCCAAAATAAAGTAGACTTCATAACAAATGAAGTCTGATAAATTGAAGTCATGATACCAAACCTTTGTGGTTTATGAACATTTGTGAAAGATGAAGATTCTTTCACTATATGTAAGGCATTAGGGTTTATTCTACCCAATGACCACATTTTTCAATGTATGTTCATCCTACTTTGTATTACTATGTTATATAGTTTAAATAACAAATATCATATTCTACAACTTTAAAAGTTGCATCACAAGTAGGGAGATTGAACTAAATCCCTTGATCCAATCTTATTAAAATTTAGCCATTTAACATATAAATAATATGAAGATTAACAACAAGATAGAGCCCATCTCTTTCATACAAATACAAATAATTTACACAACCAATACAGGTAATCTCACAACTTTCAATTTATCTTTATAACCATTACATTTACAAGACTTATGCATTTAGGTATACTGCATAACAACCATCTTAATTATAAAATAATACTACTTTTCTTTTCCAATACAATCTCAAGAATGAATCAGAGTTCTTCACAAGAATTAGACTTAAATCAACCAATGCATCATATAAGTTTTCCTTCTTTATCACTTACGAAGTCCATCTACAAAAATTGCTAGCACGGGTCAGTTCAATGAACTGAGCATGATAAGCACTAAGCCTTAAAAAGAAGTGCATTCCAATAATTGTTCCATTAAAACAACTCTGCTTTAATGAGACAATTATTACATCAAATAATCAATATATCAAAAGCAACAAAAAAGAAGTACATTATAAACAATTGATTTCACTTCCAAGAAAAGGACAAAATATAATCTACCATTTCAGCCTTACAAATAGAGTCTAATTGATCCCATCAATTATCCTTAGACAAACAACATATTATAACATCTCATTGTTCCCAATCTGTCATAAAAGAAATCAACATTTATCTTTGCTTCAAGCTAAAGAAAAGTTTAGAGCATGGTTCATATTAAGATGACTCATCCATCTCCTAAACAAAAGAAGAAGAAGAACCATTACAACTCATGCCTATACACAACACATCCAAGAAACAGAACAGGTTCCAAACATGATTTAATTGTTTCTTTCTAAAGACAACTACCTTAAAATTTAACAATTAAGATATTCATCAGAACATAAATCTCATCTTAATCTAAGAAGGAATAGAGAATCAGTCGATCTACCTGTAAGTTTAAATCGACTTCCAAAAATAGAATTTAACTTTTAAAGATCTGAAACAACATTCAAAGATCAAGGTAGACTCATACAGGAGTTATTCTCTACTCTAGATCATCCAAGAAGAGTCAAAATAGAAAGTTCAACCAAAGATCTATACAGTAAGAAGAAAGCACACTACCATATTCTTTACACTTCTTTACTTATAATGAATACTAATTTCAATTCACATTCTTAAAACACAATCTATTTTAAAGGAACCAAATTCCTTTCTTTTATAAAGACATAAGGTGTCCATTTGAATCCAAGAAGGAATAGAAAAATAACCATTCAGAAAGCCAAGCAGGATCAAAAGCATCAACAAATCTTAATGACTGAAATCCCATTATCCTTGTAAAATGTTTCCATTTAAATACCAAGAATATTCAAACAACTCTAATTAATCTACTCTTTCAGATTTCCTTGACTAAGTAGTTCAATTAGATGAGTTCTTAGCTTTTAACTCTTACGAAGTTAAATCCCAATCAAATACCAAAACCAAATCAAACTTGTCAAAAATACTAACAACTCAGAGCTCAACGGTACAAATTCCAAGCATGATACCAATCATAAGCTTCTCACACAGGTACAAGACTACCCACGTAAATATTCACGGGTTCAGGGGAACAACAATTTCCCACCTAAGTTATATCAATAACAAGAAAACTCATCATACAAGAACAAAACCTACACATCGATTTTGTCACTTATTTCCAAGCACTAAGTACAAATTTCATGTACAAGTATCAAATTACAAAAACTCAACCTGAGCTCAGATGTGCACAATGTCTTAGTATGAGACATAAGAGATACATATAACCAAAAATAGTCCATATTCAAAACAAGGAGTCCTATTTCCCTTATACAACAAAACATGAATTTCCAAAGAGAGAGTTCAGAATCGAACAAATAATAAGATAAGAGTGTGGTGAAATTATGAACTTCAGTTAACAGCTCAAATTTCCACAGAGTAAGGCACGAGTACAGAGCCATGTACATCTTCAATAACAGTTCCTAGTTACCCAAGATACCAACACTGGTTCAGCACAATAGTGACTCCAACATGATTCATATCAAATGTGAAGCCCAATTACTAGCTCAAGCGGAACTAGGAGTTCCCACAGAGTACAAAGTCCACATAAGTAACAAAATACGAGTGCTTTGTAGTTACTAATCTACAATACTGGTTCCAAATTTCTCAAAAGAATATAAAACACGGTTCAGAGTCCAATATTATCTCTCAACGGGACTCAAGTTTCACCCAAAGTTTGAGCCCAAAACGAGTAATAATATCCAAATACCGTGTACTTTATGAACTGACAGTAACTGTTTGAATTATCACAAGGAACTAAAATATAAACACCGAGCTTTATACGGGATTTGACAACAATTCCAGAGATACACAAGATTCCAACATGATTCAGAACAATAAGAATCAGTTCTCAACAAACACAAATCCAGTCAAAGTTCCAAATCAAGGACGAGCTCAAAATAAAGGTTCAACAAAACATGAGCTCAACACAAGCTAAAAAACAAACCTGTGTACAGGCTCTAGTCCATGCCAAATGAGCTCATCTGAAGTTCCAACAGGATTCAAGTTCCCCCAAACACTTAACCATAATAATAGAAACGATGGTTATCTTAACAGACCACTTCCATTTCCAGTTCCAAATGAAAAGTCGAGAATAGAAAAACATTTGCATGCATTATTTTTTTAAAGAACTATATATGGTAAGTTTCCCAATAGAACATCATTTACCAAGGATTCAAAAACCAATATAACAAGATTTAATAAACCCAACAAGCCATTAACTAGATAAAATAAGAAATCCAAGAATCTCAAAAGAGCAGAATCATTTTAATGAAACATTTATAAGAAAGAAAAGGATCTTAAAGTTTAGAGCCTATCATGCCTGATAGCGCTGTGAAATCAAAAAGAACCTCCAGCTGAGCTCAAAACTTCTCCTCTTCTCCATGAAAAATCAAATAACCATGTTCTCTTCCCACAATGCCTCCTATATATTCCACGAACTGAAAATAGGTTTAAAACCTCAAAAATAGCCATCAAGTGTAGTTCAATCTATTGGTTCAAAAAACTAGAGAGCATGCAGAGAAAAAATTGTGAAGTATGCAAAGTGAAACAACCACATTCCAAACCGTTTGCATGCCTTCCAAGGTAGTTTGAGCACAAAACCAAAAATAATTAATTCCATTAATTCGAGTTTCCCGCCTATCTTCCCTTGCCACCACCTTTCATGTTTAGCGATTGCCAAATCAATTTTAACAAGGAATTTCATTTTAGTGGAGTCTCCACCTAAGCCTCGCCAAGTTCACTAACCCCTGCCAAAGTTGGTAGTACCTCTAAGCAATTAAAACCTTATCAACAAATTTAATGCCTTGGAACCGTCACCTACAATGTATGCGACCACCTAATTCCCCATTCAAACCCATTAGTTTAGGATAGATCATATTGCTTAGGTTAGACCTTAGGTAGATTGTAATATATACCTTAGGTTATAACCCAAACAACAATTACCACAATAGGTCTTAGCACATAGCCTAAGGTAGTTTCCACATAGGTTAGATTAATTTACAACACTATAGTTTTAGGCATTAGGTTAGATGATAATATAACCTTGTAGTATTAGGTTCTAGGTAAATTTTAATAACCTAGAAACCTTTCCAAAACCCTTAGCACCGAGCTTAGGTTAGGATGCCAATCAACCAATCAAAGTAGAATAGGAAGCTTTAGGTTAGAATAGGAATTCTGTTACGTAACATAGTTTAGGTAGTAAATATTTTTACCTAGCTTAGGATTCCGTTGGATAGTCCTTTTTAGGATCCTGGATCTTTTCCTATGCCATGAATAGGCTGCATTTTCTGTTCACCTCAGCAATGTCCTGCCATGGTCGATCTCCAAAGACCCAAGCATAACTTACAACTGAATGGAAACAAGTTCACACAAAAATCAAAGAGCTTGTAACCACAATGTTCAGTCCAATATGTCTCTTAATTCATGGAATGTCAATTTATCATTCATTCAACAGAGCAGATTTAAAACATTCCTTGGATCACTGAAATTGATCCAAGGAAGAGTCAGATTAATAGATAAGTTTACAACTCTTAACCAGATTGCAACTCTCCTACAAGAAATGAAAAATGGATTCAAAGAAGCCATCCCAATTCAGTCAAAGGATCTTAAGAGCAGAAGATGATTTATCCATATCAAGCATGATCTCCAAAATTCAAAAGAACATATCTTTATAAGGAAAAATCACATGTCAACACTTGAAATGTAAAGGAGGAAAATAACAACTGTCAAGGGTGTTACATATTTAAGTTCACAATCGGGAAGATGGTGGTATACCACATAATTCCAAATCATTACAATGAGATATGGAAGAGGATAATGATGGAAGAATGATCTAAGGATATGACTAAGTGATCACTAGTAGTGTGCTAGTAATAGAATGGTCACAAATGCAATGCGTTAAGTTGTTCCACATCCGGTTCACTGTCAAGGAGGAAAAATGATAGGATCTCGACCCATACTTATGTGTGATAATGTAAAGTCCAATCCAGTTGGGGAAAACTTTCCACGTTGGCTCCTTTCTACAAAAGTAGTAACATTCTCGATTTTATTTGAGTGTGAGGTCACCAATATTAAATTAATGTTCTTTGAGGTGTTATTTGAAAGCATGCTTGATGCACTCTTGATAGACATGATGATGCTCAAGAATGAGAAGGTGGTGTTCATCTAACAATTCAAGATGTGTTATATAATCTTATTGATAATCTTCATCAGAAATGAAGTCATGAAGAGATACACACAAGGATGGAATTTTAACTTCAAGGGGAAGAATAGCTTTAGAACCGAATACAAGAGAGAACCAATTGAAGTACAAATTATATTATAATAAGCCCAAATATAAAAAGGGATATGAACATTCCAATTACGATATGATTGATCAATAGTCTTGTAACAATGTTACAAAGGTTTTTATTAGTTACTTCGGTTTGGATGTTATCTAGATGGTAGTATGGAGAAGAGAAGATGAGATTCATGTTGAATAAGTCATAAAGCTTCTTGAGATATTTTATTTTGAAGGAATTTCCCTTATCTGTGAAGATTTTGTGAGGAGTGACAAAGTGGCGATGATATGCCGATAGATGAAGTTAAAAATTTGAGAAGTTTTTGTTGAAGTTAGTGGGATTACTTCCACCCACGTGGTAAAATATTCGGTAGGAATGATGAAAGAATAATGCTAGTGTGAAAATTGAGGATTGATGGTACCAATGGATCCATGCCCCACCGTGAGAAGGGCCAAAATCTTGAGTTGGTTGTAAGGCTTGGCTAAGAATTTGAATAAGATTAGAATGTTGCTAGCATTTGATACGTTTCTTAGCATACTCATAGTAGTCATGGTTGAGAGAAAGCCAATAATAATCAAAATGAAGAACACACTTACCTATAACTAAGCCACTAAAGTGTCCACCACAAATACCATCATGGACTTCTTGGATAGTATAAGAAGACTCATGGGATTTAAGGCATCAAAGAAGAATACCATCAAATCCACACTTATAAAGGATACCAAAAAGGATGAAATAGTGGTTTTCATGTTGAAGGATGAACTCCTAATATTTTTATATAGATAATAGGGAATGGCGGATTTGGATAGATAATAAAAGATTTGGGAATACCAAAGATTTGATGAATAGGAATCAACAATATTAATGTGAGGTAACTCATAGAATGGTCGATGAATATGATGAACAATACAGAAAGTTTGGATTCCTCTGTTTTCTATCATATGAAAGTTGCAAGAGACTTTGTCATGTTAGTGAAATGATTGAATGATCGAGAACAACTTGGATAGTGTCGAATCGAAGGCCTCAAGGAGGAGAAGGATGATATCTCTATACTTCAATGGTATCATTTTTACATTGATATTTTTGGTAACTTGTTTAACAATAAGCTCTGAATCCCCATATATGTCAAGAATTTGAACTTCTAAAAAGGAAGCGGTTTCAATACCTAAGATAAGGGCTACATACTCTTCCATATTTTTGTGCACTCAAAATTGAGATTCTTTGGGAGGGGAATGACATTATCCCAAGGAGGAATTATAATGATGTAAGAACCTCCCCCTTGCTAACACTTAGAACCATCAAAAAAGAGGGTCATCTTAAGGGTACCATACTCATGATGGAAGTGATTGATGGATTCATCTAGAAACTGCTCATGAGGAGAATGCATAGTATAGAGAGGGGCTTCTACTTGTTGTTCCGTGATATTTTGGACCTTGATATACTTTTGAGAGATGAAATTGAGGTAAAAATTGGTCATGAGCATGAGCCATCAAGTGATGTGATCATTGTGATATGGCTTAGAGTGCATCATTTTGAGAAGATGAAAGCTAGTGACAACATAAGTCTTGTGATTGAGGAGATAGTGTCGAATCTTAGAAGTGGTAAATAAGAGAGTGTAACACAACTTTTCAGCTTAAGTGTAGTGAGTTTCACAATTGTGGATGGTGTGTCTAATGTAATAAATAGTCTTCTCACCACCTTGGTCATCAAGATGCACCAACATAGATCCTAGAGCATGATTAGTGGTAGAAACATATAAATAAAAGGGCTCCCCTCATGTGGAGGTGTAATTACTAATGGGGATAAGATATATTTCTTCAGATCATTAAATGATTTGTAGCGAGTTATTATCCCAATTGAAGTTTGCATCTTTGCAAATAAGGTGATGAAAGGGTTGGAAATGATCTAAAATTTGAGAAATGAAGTGGAAAATTGATTGAGTTGGCCTTGAAGACTGCAATTTGCTTAATATTGGAAGGAGGAGGCATCTCAATGATATCCTTGATTTTGGTGGGGTCAACTTCAATACCCTTGATGGACACGATGAAGCCAAGGAGTTTTCCAGTTAGCACTCCAAATACACACTTGGTTGGATTGAGACAAAGGAAGAAATGAATGAGGTGCTCAAAAAGGACTTTGAGAATAGTAATATGATCATGTTGATGTTTAGATTTACCCAAAATATCATTGATGTAGTCCTCTATTGTCTTATGGATGAGGTCATGAAAGATATAAGTCATGGCTCACTGATAAGTGGCTTTGAAATTTTTCAAACCAAAGGGCATGAAACAATAGCAAAAGGTCCCCAAGGAGTGATGAAGGAGGTCTTATGTTGGTCTTTTAGCACGATGAGAATCTGATTGTAACAAAAAAACCATCCATAAGAGAAAGCATTTCATGACCTATGGTAAGATCCACAAGTTGATCAATGTTGGGAAGGGGAAGTCATCTTTAGGGAAATAAATATTTAGGTCTTGAAATTCCATGCATATATGAAGATTTCTAGATTCATTTGTGATAGGTATAATGTTAGATACCCATTGGGGATAGTTAATGGGGATTATGAAATTAACAAAAGAATACATTGCATATCCTCTTTGATAAGGAGGGTAACTCGAGGATGCATGTGGTAAAGCTTCTACTTTACCAACTTAGCATTGGGAAAGGTGACAATGTTGTAGATGCTGATAGAAGTATCAAGACCATGTATGTTAGATTATGACCATACGAAGGCCTTATTATGAAAAAGAGTAAGGAAGTGAAAGACTTAAGCTCTTGTGGATCAAGATATTGACCCACCTTGATAATTTGAGGCTCTTGGGAGTCTTTATATTGATGTCAATTATGGCATCAATGAGAAGAGTGGATGTGTTAGATGGTAAGGTATTATAAAGATAATAATATTCTTACCCTTGTGGGAAATAATGGTGTCATCATCAACACAATGAAGAATTTTGATGGTAGAAGAGTCCTCTTCTATCATTTCTAGATGGCAAAGGGGAAGGGACCTAGTCTTATTTTCACACTGATAAGTGACCGGTCCCAAGGTGATGGTGGAGACTAAAAAATCCATAAGAAATAGACATGGTGTCATCCATATCCATGTCCTCATGGGATGGGGAAGATGGGGAAGGCATGTCGATAAGTATCTTATATGGTGGAATGGGATCATCGGATTAATCTTGATAAACTAGTATAAAATTTTCATGAGGTTTGCATTATTGATCAATAATAAGGTAATGTATGCAATGTTCATAATGTCCCATGCCAAATCCCTTCCATACAAAATGGTGAAAATAGGTTTCGCCTAAAGATGGTTTTTCGAGGAATCGATAACCACCTTTGGTGTATGGATTGGTGTGGGGATGATGAATGATGTAGGAAGAGGGGGTATCAAAACTACCGTAGATAATGTTGGTGTGGAGATGATGTGGTGAAAGGAATGATATCCCAGGACATTGGGTTATTACATTGGATTGTTTTGAGTTTACCTTGAGGTGATGAGGTGAGGGAGGTTATTGAGCATGAGAAGATGATACTCCCCCAACGTAAGTTTTTCCATGACTTTGTCTAAGGATTCATTGTTGGGAAGTTTAGATGAAGGGGTGGATTAGTTAGTGGATGGTTGAGATGGGTAATTTTTGGTAACAAGGAAATTGTTAGGCCGCTAAGTTATGTTGCATGCTTAGAAGGGCGGAGCATCTCTAAGAAGTGTCAATATTTTTCCTTCATGTTCATATTTGATGCAACGATGGAGTGTGGAAGGGACACAGTGCATATCACGGATCCAAGGTTGGCAAGAAGAACATTGTATTCAAAATCCCCCTTCTATGACATAGAATATTTCGTGGAAGATGTTCTCACTAACATGGATAGGAAGGACAACCATTCCCAAGGTAGGAGTGATAGCATCATTGAATGCATGAAGGACCATGAGTGTTTGGGAGATAATGGATTTATGTATATTAAGTTGATTGAAGGTATGTGATGGGATGATGTTAATACTTTCCCCATTATTGATCATGGATCATTGAATGAAGGTGTCATTAATCCTAACCATGATGAAAAGGGAAGGTCATGTTCCTCTAGTGTGATATCTAAAATCTCAGCATCATCAAATGAGATGGCAGTAGAAGTCACAATTTCTCCTACAAGAGATGAAAAAGGTTGAGTCTCATCACTAGATGTTGGGATATGTTTCAAGGCTTCAGTGAGAGCCTGCCTATGTTCTAGTGAGCTTTGGATGAGCTCGTAAAGTAACATCTTAACCGAGGCCTAATAAATTTATTTGAAAATGCTTTGTTCAATGGGTGAGGGTAGACAAGATAGAAAATTTAGATTTTGATGACGATGGGATGGATGAATTTGAAGTGAACTCCTTGGGAGGAGGAATGGTGACAAAGCTAGTTGACTTTGGTTGGGTTTTTGGTTAGATTGTTGTGGACCACATCAAGTAGCTTTCAAACAACATTGATGAATAAGGGGGCATCCTTAGAGGAATCATGCTTTGGTGTTGGGATGGACACAAAATTCTCTGATGAATGATGGGACTTGTGCATTTTAGTAGATGAAGTTGATGAAATGGTCATGGATTTGGAGGTGGAAGGAATGGATTAATCTATTTTAAGAATAAGGTCATCCTCCTCAATAATTTTGTGGATAATGGTTTAGATTTCCTTATAATGTGTCGTATCATGTCTAGTGGTGCTATGATAAGTGAAAATGAGGTTGGATTCAAACCATGATGGCTTCTTACTATGTGGGTCAAAGGACTTGATAGGAGGAAGTGTGATGGCATAAATTTGAAGAAAGTTTTGAAATACCTTTGTATATGATTCAATCAAAGTATTGGGAGGCTCCTTATCCTTGTGAGGAGTTTTATTCTTTTAGGAAGAGGTGGATGTTTGGTTTGTGGGTGTGTGAGATGACTTGGATGTTGAAGATTTAGCCTTAGCATTTTGAATTTTTGATGTCTTGGATTTAGGTTTAGTGATGATTGGTGCTCTAGAGGAAGAAGTGTGGGAGGATTTTTGTTTTGATTGAATGGTGGGTGACATTTTTTGGATGAAGGGTATGACCCTATGAGAGATGGATGTGGTCCTAAGATAGATGATGTGACATTGGATTGTTTGATCTTAGATGGAGGAATGTCTATCTTCTTATGAGGATGTGAGAGATACCTTTGAGGAAGCATGCCAAGGGTCTTAGATCCTGTCTATGTAGAGAGGTACCCTTGGGAGGGATGACAATGATCTCAATTAGAGAGTCGATTGTTGTTTTTTTGGGGTTAATATTGGTGGAGCGAGTAAATTATTTTTGATGAGATAAAGAGAAGGTGAAGATTGGGCTGATGTGGAAGTGTTTGATTTTATGGATGAGATAGGAGGATCACTTGAAGTCATTGCAAGTTGGAGTTCTTTCAAAAATTATTCAAATGATGAAAATGATGTGGGAGGAGAAGATGGTGTAGATGTGGTCACAATAGTCATTGTGGGTAAAATTTTTGAAAGAGGAATTGGGGTTGGTGCTAAGGATGAATCTGATATAATAAGTGGGGGTGGAATAGATATGGGTGAGGTAGTAGGTATGGTCAAATCTGATGAAGTGGATGTGATAAGTGATGAAGTAGATATAGGTGTAGAATCAATGGTAGATGTCAATGTAGATGTAGATATGATTGGTGTAGATATGGGGATAAGTGTTGGTGGAATTATAGATATAGGGATGATGTCCAAAGAGTGACTAGATGTAATAGTTGGTGAAGTTGCTTATGGGGTAAGATATTGATCAATTTTGTTGGTACTTTTAATGGTGTTAATGGTGTGAGCATTGGGTGGTTGAGATATAGGAGGAGTGGTTTGATTTGTTGGCGCATGATTAGGAAATGGTTGTTTAAAGACATCAAGTGGTTGATTTGGAGGTGCATTAGGGTTATCCACTTGAAGGTCACCTTGGTCGATGAGTTTTTGGACAAGATATTTGAAGGTTCAAAATTTCTCTATATCATGTCCACAAACTTGGTGGTATTTACAATAGTGATCCTCATGATACCAAGTCGGTTTATGTATTAATTCATCAAATGTTTGGATGGAGGAAGTTTTATGAGATGAACCACCATTAGATTTTGAGTATTGAACTTCATGGCTCTCTAAGAGGAGTATATTCAAGTGTCGGTCTAAGGGCTCTTTGTTGTGGCCATGCACTAGATATGAGTGTGGAAGAAGATTTAACCACCATGACATTGGCCGCACTCTTGGATTTTTCATTGTGTGTAGATGGTTTAGTAAACTCAGTTTTTGGTTTGTTTGATTTAAGCTTAAGTTGGCCTTGCTCAAGGGTACGAGTCTCAAGTTTATGAGCCATAGTGAAGGATTATTCAAATGTTTGAAATGATTGGATTTGTAAGGTGGATGAAATATTATTCACACAAGAGTGTGAAAATAATTCGATGAGATCTATCTGTGGAAGAAAAAATGACAATTGATTTATGATCCCATAGTATCATGCGAAAAATTCTATGATAGACTCTTCGTCAATTTTTTGAATGGCGTATAATTCTATAATGGTGATTGATGCAACCTAGAATTTACCATAAATAACCTAGGCATGTTGGCACATCACTTAGCCTAGAATGAGCACTCACCTAAAGCACGCAAAGGTACCAAGCCCCTCTTTAGGGTTGCTTGTGTAGGATGTTAGAAAGATGAAGAGTTAATGCATTCAGATCCATAATTGGTATAACATTCTACAGAGCATATTCCAAATCTAAATCTAAAGAGTAATGGATTCAAACAATAGCCATAATGAATTCAACCATGCAAGATCTAGTTGTAATCATGTTTAACACCTTGAATCAGTCAATACACTCCATTATATTAAACACAGTAAATACACAAAATCTTCTTACAATAAGTAATACCATAAGCTTATGCACGCATCAGATCTAGTAGCATAACTTCACAATAACTCATATCCAGTCCTCCTATACTACAGATCACTACATATTTATAAGGGTGGGGACTTTCCCTTCCACTTACATAATTCCCAAAATAGGTCACATGCTGAAAATAGCCATACGCCTTTACAATAATAGACACACATGCAAGTGCGCTAATAATAGATCTCTTTTGGTTAACTGGTAGTAATAATTCTATTATTAACTCGAACCCATGCAAAGCACTTAGTAGACGCTCTTCCAAAAATAGCCTATGCATGTCGTGCAAGTCTTTATCCGGTTTGTGTGCTCTACACACTATCTCCAAAAATAGCCCGTACTCCTGAAAATGGCTAAGTCCCGAATCAATCCTTGTCTTTTGCACACGTTTCCTTCCCTATCCTTCCATTCCTTTGAATGTGCATGTTCTCATTCACAAACCTTCTGTGTGCCTTTTGCTAAGTATCATACTTTGTCTACTCAACATTACCCCACACAAAACTACATTTCTACCCCGGAAATGGTTGCCTCTTGATACTTTTAAAGAATAAAGAATAAGGAATGGAATGAATGTAAAGAATTAATGTACAAAGAATGACTTTCACCTGCAACGTCCTCTGTTTCAACTGGAAGAATCAACTCTGGATATTCTTCTTTGATTTCAACCTCTAAGGCTTGTCAATCACTCAGTGTGGCTTCTACCTTTTCAGAATATCTAATGCAATAGAGTCTAACTCTTCTTGCATAATATCTTCCTTCTCATTCTGCAATATGATAACAATGTTGGACATTGTAGTCACCCTTCCTTCCAGAAGATCCATCTTCTGCACTATAAGTTTTCTAATTTCATCCAGCTTGTCTTTATGGGGGTTTGTGCTTGGGTGTAAGGGCCTCATAATTTTACTTTAGTAGTGCCAATCTCTCTATGTGCCCCAAAGTCTCATCCTTCATGGCCTTCAGGACTTCATTATCTTCTACTATGGTCTGATTCTTATTATTGCCTACGAGTTGCACATATATTCAATGCTTGGTCTACTTTCTTCATCTCCTCCTGCAAGGTTTGGAGTAATGCTTCATAAGATGAAATATTTCTTACCATTGAAGCCCTTTCTCTCTCTACTTCCTACTCAGGGTCCTTTGGTTCTGGAATTTAAACCGGTCCATCCATAAGCACCAAATCAACTAAGGTACGCACATAATGCATAGCCGAAGGGAACTTTTTGGGTACCTTGGGCTCCAAGTGTGGTCTTGCTTGTAGGACATGATCATTGATATCCTTTTCCATGCTGATGAGGACTCCATTATTATTTTTCTCTAGGTATTCTCCTTTCCCGGATGCATTAGTTTTGCATCTTTAGCTTTGATATCTTCCTTAGCACTTTAATAGTGGCAACTTTATCCACATTTACGTACACCACCTCTATAGATACCTTCACTAAGGCATTACTCACTTGTTCATCAGTCATAACAATGGGCTTGATAGTTATGTGCCTATTTTGTGGTGCCTTCCTCATTCTTCTTGACACACATGACTCTTCACACACATCAAAATCAGGCTCGTCCATGTGAGTTTGCATGGACCATGACAATTGTTTCCTCATGTGCGTGGTTTCCATGTCAGGGTCCATCAATTCCCATCCATACAAGTCCTTAAGGCCCATTGTATTCTAGAATCACGAATGGAAATTTTACTTGTTTCCTCTTCATAGCCCATGATTGGTGCAACATACTCTCCACTTGCCCTCTTTGTTCTTGGCCCCTTAGGAACTTGAGCACCAAGGTTTGGAGTTGGATCCTCTATGTCTGAGCAATATCTTGCTCTGTTTCTCCTAGCTTCTTTACTCCTTCTTCTTCATCCTTCATTTCTTCATCCTTGGGTTCCTCCACATCCTCTAGTGGTACAAGAGTTCTAGGCACACTCTCTACAGACTCCTCCACCTCCTCATTTAGTCTGTAACTTTCTCCTTCTTTTCTCAGTTGTCTCTTTCTATGGAGAGATTCGTGGTGATCTCATGAAAGACTAAGGGGTTCTTGTGCCTTGTTTTCTTGTTCTTCGAACACCCTCTTGAAATGACACTCTCCTTAGAATACTTCTAATTCCTCTTCATCTTCTTGTTCTGTGGTGGGGTACTTGTGCACTCAGTCTCCATTTTTCTATAGGCTACCTTCGGCCTCTATGTACCAAGCCACCACTATCTTCATGCCCTTCTTCCTCATCATCTACCTCTATAGGTTCTATGGGCTTTGGAGCTGGTACGTTCTCCATTGTATGCTTACCCTTAGGTGGCCCTAGAGCACGAACTCATTCTCTACATATTTTTACCCTCTAACTTAGGCTTAAGTTGAAGGTATACAAGTGTAGCTCCACTATCCCCAATAACCAAGCTTACAAGATTCATGTTTATAACATCTGAGATAAGTATTTCAATATAGGCAGCCTTTCTGGGTATACATATGTCTTCCTCAACGTGTGGTAGTCATAGTCTACCTTATCTGCAACAAAATTCAGGTGACACACATTAGTAAAATGGTGGACTAATGCCTGGAAGTAGTGTGTTGTGAAGGCATATGATAGTTTACACCATGGGCTCCAAGTCCCATCCTTCATAGCAAATCACGCAATGCAGAAGTGCTAGTACATTATGAATTGTCTTTGCCTTGTCCATAGTTGATGGTAACTCCTTAGGAATGCACCACTCCTCTTCAAATTTTGTGTGGAGCCTATCATACCACATCTCGCCCTCTATTTGAATGGCCCACTCATCGACCCTTCACATAAATATTTTTCAAACCTTTCTGCAAGGGATTTTTTCTCCATGGGATACTCCCAAATCTTTTCCTTTGGCCCATCGGGCACTCCAATCTCCACAAATACTAGTGACAGTAAGATAGTGCCAAAACTGATCCTTTCACAGGTGTGTGCTTCCTTGCGATGGTCTCTACAATGTAGCCTGCTATGTTATAGACTACCCCCTGTGACATCTTCCTTACGACATGGAGCCACATTGTATTCACCTACGACCATCTCTCTTGATCATTCAACTTGGTCACCAAATGTGCAATTGCTTGTACCACTAGGTACTTCTTTAGTTTATTAATGTCCATTCCATGCGGACCTTTTGTATACCCTAGTTCCTTTCATGTTTCCATGATTGTTTCCTTATCAGTTAGGTCACTATCAAGGTCCGTCCCTGTCCCCTTTAACCCTGTTAGCATCAAGATCAGCATTGTTGTAATCCTTATCCTTCTTTGAAAAATAGAAGAAGTCCTCATGGACTCTGCTCATTAGCCATTGGTAAAGAGGTTCATATTTTCCAAAGTATGGGAGCTCATACAACTGGTACACTCCTACTTGTTTTAAAATTTTCTCCTTGGCATCATCATATACTGGCATATCCTCTACCATGCACTTGTTGGTCTTTGTACTCAACAATGCGTCTAATTATTTCTTATTATCAGAGGTGCGGTGGTTGTAATCACTCACCTTGCAGCTGCGTATGTGGGAATCCCACTCTTTCCCAACTATCACACCTTTTGGATACTGCATCTCTAAGAAACTACTCTCGGGAGCAATTTCAACTTCTGCCTCCACTTTCTTCTTTCCTTTGGCTCCTACAGCAGGTGCTTTCTTTGGTGTCATCTGAAAATCTCACCTTTCTATCCTTTATGGTGCGTAAATGTGTCTCCTTCTATCCTTTATAGCGAGAAATTCCAAACCCTAGCTTGAATCCACATGCCCTAGTTGAAATCACATGCCCTAGCTCTTTTACAACGCTTCACTTTGCTCAAACCCTTCACAAATGGGGATACAAGCTTCTTCTACGCACAAATATGCTCTCCACATTTGGTTTCACACTCTTCACGAGATCTTGGTCACACTTAGCTCGTTTAAATTCTTGTGATCACAATGGTAAAAATGAACTCACATCACGTCCTTATATATATTTTCAAAAATTTGGTGCATTTATTACTCCTTCACCTACCAACAATCCTCTCATTAATTGACCATTTTCAAAATTTTTGTGTGGTACATCTTCACACCTCAGTTATAACCTTCTAGCGTGCCTTCCTACCTTCTAGCTACAAACTTCTCTTCAGTGCACTTCCATGCACCTAAGTACCTTGCCATTGCGCCTTCTCCTAGTAGTTTCCACGGTGATGCTTACCTCACATTATATTGTTCCTTCGTTTATCTCCATCTATGGTCCTTGTTTGGAAGCAATCTTATTTCCCCCAAATGTCGGAACTTTGATAACATCATGTGATTTGTTCCTTTATGTGTACCCATTTTCAATAACCACCCCACACAAATGGTATGTGTAGTCCTCTACACATAAAAATACTGCAAATGGTAATTAGCTTCTAGCACACAAATGCACTTATTTCAACAAAACACCAACTAAATATATAAATCATAGCGAAAATCAAGGAAATACATTAAGGGAATACATAATTGAAAACCTAATCTAAATGAAAACACTACCTTATTACAAACACCAAGAAGAATTATTTATAGTAGGGCTTCATCCTACTCCCGTTGAAGTAACCGGTAACTATATTCCATCAAGCGTCTCTAACTAACAAGCACCTATTTCAAGTATGTATATTATAACATATGGTCCTACCCAATTTAATTTGAGTTTTCCTACATAGCGCAAAAACTTAGAATTATAAAGAAGCACCATCTTTCCTATCTCTAGATTTTTGTCCCGATGTGATTATCATGCCATGATTTCTACCTAGATTTTCTTGCTTTTGACACTAGCATGCTATTACTAGTCGATCATCCATTTTAATCAAATTTTCAATTCATTCTTCTAATGATTGTTCATCATCACTAGACCTCCAAAGGCGCATAATATGCAAAGAAGGTAACATAAAGTCCATAGGAAGAACTACTTACGTAAACACTACTTGAAATGGTGTAGCTTTATTCAACCTTTTATATGTCATTCTATACACCCAAAGCATGGAAAAAACTTTATCATCCCAATCCTTCCTTCCAACATCAAATTTTTTTGTCAATGTCCGGCTCAAAATATTGTTGAAAGCCTCGCAGACCCATTTTCTTGAGGATGATATGGTGTAGTCTTATGAATCATGAACTCATCTAATAGAATTTTGATTATCTCATTTAAGAAATGTGTGCCCCTATCACTAGTCAAGCTCAATGGACATCCATACCTTGTAATAATATTTTCCCATAGAAACCGAGGTTGGTGTATTTGTTGTATAATCCTTTATAGGTGTTACTTCTTACCATCTTTTCGGATAATCTATGCAAGTTATGATGTAGCGTAATCCAGTCCTACGTGTGGTGGTGAAATAAGACCTAAAATATATATATCCCATTTCTCAAATGGTTCTATACTAGGAATAGGTCTTAAAAGTATTTCATCTCTTTGTCTGGTTTTCAAGGCTTGATAATGATCAAAGGCCTTGCAATACACCTTATAATCTTTATATAAGGTCTCCCACCATAATCCAATGAGTAGAATCTTGTGTGCAGTGGCATCACCTACATAGTGCCCACCTACAATACCACCATGAGCCTCTTCCATGATATCTATGCACTCATGTTCCAGTACACATTGGCACAATACTTCATCTTGGCCTAACTTGTACAGGTCACCGTTAATCAACATAAACAGTCTTTGCCACGAATGGAAATTTGTTTCTTCTCTAAGGATTTCATTCCTTCTAGCACCATACCTATACGTAGAAAGATAGCAATGTCTTCTAATTCTGATGGTGCACATTGTAACCTATATAACTATGCATCGGGCATGGTATCTTTAATGGCTTGTGTGTCTTCTCCATTTGTATTCATGATAAATGGTCCGGTCTAGAATTACTTTTCCCTGGTTTTACCATAACTGTAAAATCAAATTCTTGGAATAATAATAGTACCCATAGCATATGTGCCCCTGTAAAATGGGCTTGTTTACCAAATATTTCAATACCATGTGATCGGTATAGAATAAAAATGGTGTTCTTTAGCGGTGTTGTCTGAATTTATTTAGTGTATAGAGCATTGACAAAGCTTCGTGCTTTGTACTTGTATAATTCTGATTTGCATGAGTCAAATTTCTACTAGCAAAAAAATAGGATGATCTATAATACCTTCTCCAGGATGATCCAACACCATGCCAATGGTCATGCCAGAAGCATCCACATGTACATGAAATAGTTGGTCCCATGAGGGAAAGCATATAATAGGCGTTGTAGTAAGTTTTTCCTTTAATGTCTCGAATGCACGTTGCTGCGGTTCCCCAAAGAAATGTCCCTTTTCCTTTTAGTAACTCCTCCAAGGGTGTGTAACCTTAGCATACCCTTTAATAAATTTTCTATAATACCCAGTGTGACCTAAGAATCCACGTACCTCACTTTGACTAGTAGGCTCTTAGGACGATAATGACTATAACCTTAGCTAGATCAACCAATAAACCTTCCTTACAGATGATGTGCCCTAACAATGTGCCAAATGGTGTAGCAAAGATACATTTCTTGATGTTCAAAGAGATTCTTAACTGTTGACATATTTCAAACATTAAGTATAAATTGTCACAATGATCCTTAACAAGTCCATACATTGTCCAGTCATCTAAATAAACCTACAATAAGTTATGAATAAAATATTTGAACGCTTGGAAAACTATGTGCAGAATACAATAGGTGCATTTTTCAGACCAAAAGGCATCATAGTATAGGAAAACTTCCCCATTCAGTGGTAAAAGTAGTCTTTTCCTAATCTGCTATGTAGTCCTAACCTAATGATACCAGAGAATCCTATAGACACCAAAATTGGGTCACACTCCCCTTGGTCCCCTTCGAATAACCAACTTAAACACATTCACCTAACCATGACCCTTATACCCCACATTAATATTAATTTAATTATTTACAATTAAATTAATACCCATCCTCACCCCATTTATTAATTTAATTTAGTTACTTTAATTAAATGGATGCACACCTCACCTAGACACCTCACCATAGACCTATTCATAGCATGTTTCCATAAATGAATAAGACTTGGTTCAACCCTAAAAATCAAGGCCTATTATTCCTCTAACCACCTTCCCACTCATAAAAATGTAACGTCCATTCTGATCTACGGATAAAGGAACAAACTTGACCCAAATGATGCGAGATTTTCCATTTTTAGTAAACCTAGGGAATCCCACCTTAAGCGACCTTTGGTCATCTAGAAGCTGATGTCGGCCAGCTAGGAACCATCATTGGTTCCCATTTATTCACCTGGTAACTTTTTTTTGGGTTGGCACATTTTGAGATCAAGGAGACAAGAAGATATTTACATGCAATCGAACCATAGCCTTTTCATACCTCTGGACATCCATAGCCAAAGCACGGGAAAATCCAGAGGTATTGCACTCATGGTGACATTCCGGGAAGCATCACTATGGCACCAAGCTCCATCCCACCAACCAATCATCACCACCACATAGCCATTGGACCTGTAACACCAGTAAGTACACTTTTTACCTACATCATCTATTTCTACTTCAGTTTATTGGGTTCCTCTATTGTTGTTATCAATTTCTTACTTGTATTCTCCTTTCCCCTACCATTTACTTTCCAAGTAAACCCAACCATTCCTCTACCCACACCATAAAACCACCCATACCCAACCTCTACATATTTTTGAGTGTTCCTAAGATCCCCATATACCTCGTTATGCCCTCTTTCATCTTTTCCTAACCTCAGCTCAAAACTCACTGACAAATATTATTGAATCTTATCAGACCCACCTCTACAGATGTCAGTTACCCATAACCATCATTAGTTCTAACTAACCTTCACAGTCATACCTCAACAACAACAGTCTCTATGTCTACCAACACTATGTAAACCAACAACCACCTACCTACCAAAATAACTCAAACACCTTACCCAATCTTGCTAAGACCATGTCCGTGACTTTGCAAACCACTTGAACAACATGTAACCTAACTGAAGAACTTGACCTACATATTTTTAGTACTTAATCGATTGACACTTGATAGTGATTTGAGGTACCCCAATCGAATACTAGCACTAGATTTGTTTATGTACACATTTAAGTTATTTCATATTTGTTTTATAAAACAATGGATTGACAAACTTTCTAAGGAGTATCACACTTCCCAAATCTAGAATACTTAGGTAGTCCACTATCATATATTTTTAACTCTTCTTTAGCGGTCTTGTTTTCTATAATGTATTTCCTCCCAGCCAAAAGGAATCTATCACGGTCAACATCAGATCGAGAATTTAGAACACACACATCAACCTCCAACCAACCAAGGTAGCAAGTATTCCTCCTTGACCCTTACCCTTATCTATTTCATCACATTCTAAAAATGTAAAGAAAATGGTGAAACAATTAGGCATGGCTGGTGGCACCCATCTAGGGTTCCTTGCATTTTTCTTGATTCCTAGGTAAAGATGGTGTGTTTGTTTATTATTTAAAAATATTCAAACTAAATCTCTTTCCCTGGTAATACTCTCTTCTTCTAATTTTCTAAAACAACATCTATTTTTTGGTGCTTAAAATGAACCATTTCTTCTTTCTTACATTCGCATAAGTAGTGAAAGAGCACGTTCCTACCTATTCATCATTTTCTTCATTAAACGTAATTTGTCGATTTGGGTTTAAAATTAGTTACATTTCATCCTTGTATGTTGCATTTATCTCACATTAAAATGAGGGAAACCTATATGCTGGAAGTCATGCCCAGCTGATGGTTGACACAAAGAATCATAGAAAAGCACATTCTCTCTCTCTCTCTCTCTCTCTCTGTCTAGCCAAACAACACAAAATTGAAAAATACACATCTTCTTAAACAACATCTCACCTAGAAGAAGTTGTCAACAATCACACGATCAGTGGATTGATAGTGGGCACCTAGCTGGTTACTTTGTCCAGTCATTACCTCAGAGGATGGCCCACCCCACCATAACATAACCTAAAACCTCTCCTTTTAGATCTCCTTCTTCATAGGAAACCTTCCTCACCAAAAAATCTACTCTAAATTCATGAGTCAGTCTTCTAAATAGCATAATCTCAACACATTAAAATCACTTGTTGGATACATATTTTTAGCATTTGATTGACGTGCATTTTGAGGTGTGAGGATACGTTTCTCCATTTTCCTTTCTTTTGCCTTGCACACTCCACAATCATAGTTGGAGTATTCTGACTTCTTCTGAGTGTGTTAGGACCTCATTATATCATCTCCAGACTTCTGGGTTGATCATTCATTTGATCTCAATTCACAACAATCTATTTTCTTGCATTCCTCAAATTTTCACAGTAACCGACATCGGTTTATCCACCGGCATCGGTTTACACCTCACCATCATCAGTTTTACCTAACCATCATCGGTTCTCTGTCCTTTTGGTTAACTTTCCCAAAGGACACCTATTTCATCTTCTTCTTTTGTTTAGAGTTTCTCTACGAGTCTCTGTACTCTCTCTATAGTCTTATAAGCGGTCATCTTACTGACTTACCTATCGACATTCATCGTTTTGCCTCATTTTGTAAAACTATTCTTTTCTCATAAGTAATGACCGTGGTTACCCCTGAACCATCATCGGTCATCCTTAACTAGAATCATTTAACTTTGTGTTGATTCTCAATTGATACATTACCCAAATCCACCTACAAATACCTATTTTTCTCATTCCTACTACTTTCTATGTCATCTGCAGGATACAACATCACCTGATATATATTCATTCACATGGTGTTGACTAGAAACCAACCTAACGCTCTTATCAACCACTCCCACCTAGTCCTTCACCAACCACGTCCTGTCACCCATGGATCCAACCCTGCCTACCACCATTGCCACAAGTGACAAGGAATTCACATAACTCCTTGATCAAAATCCTACAACCTTACAATTATACCTTTCCCACTCTTCCACTTAGGATTCCTTAGGTCAATTGATATATGGAATGCACATATCCATCTCTCCTACCCTTATCCCCACTTCTACATCAGCCCCTACTAGTTCGGCATTACCTTCACCTACTTTACCCCCAGTGGTTTTGCAGCTAGGCCCCCATTGACATTATATTCATTGCATCTACAATATCAGTCACATGCGTAGTATTTGTTGTTCCTTCATTTACCACCAAGACCATAACCTGTTTCACTCCCATTATCTCACAGATACCAATTACAACACAACCACTTGTGGTGTTGGTGACCCTACCCCATTCCTAGAATCTTGTCCTCTCCATTCCACGGTCTCTACTCCCAATCACTACTAGAGTCAACTTTGTGTTGCCTCACATACATATACATACTATCAAAAACCCTATCTCATCTAGCATTCATTCGGGATACATGCCCTTTATGTCGGTACCCTATTCTCAACCTTCGTATTCAATGTCACCATACACACTGGAATGCCACCCACATCACATGTTGATCTGATCTCTCTTATGCCACAGGAGGTGCCCTTCCATCACAACCTACCAATGAAATCATCAAATGAATGATGGAAAGGATGAAAACACTAGAAGAATTGGTTTACGGCTCATGTAATTCTCTCACATATGATGAAATCGTATTGAGCCCATTCATCCATCCATTCTTATTCGACCATAACCTATAAATTGGGAAATTCCAAAATTCAACCACTTCAATAGTAAAGAAGATCCACAACAACATTTATAGTCTTTCAAATATGGGTGTTACCTGATCACCCATGATGATGCTTTACTCCTACGGACCTTCTTGATGTCCTAATAGGACTGCATTAGATTGAGTACGGTGGACTACCCAGACATTCCATCTACTCGTTTAATTAGGTAGCCCAAGCCTTCTTAGACCACTTCTCAATCAACATTGTCAAGAAATTCACCATGACTGATCTTTACTCCACACGATAGTATGATGACAATTCTATCATTGACTTTGTCACTCATTGGCATAGCCTAATTAATCAACTCACATTTTAGTTACCTCAAACTGAGCTCATAGAGTTTTTTACTTGGGCTTGCGCTAGACACATCTCACCAACCTGTGATTCTGGACCTTCTACACCTTTGATGAGGCATTCACCATGGCATGAAAATTGGAGATTCATGCTATTAAAGAAAATAAAATTCAGCTACATAACAAGAACATCACGTTCAAATCAAATGATGCTTCTTCATCTTGAAACCTCAAAACAACTATTCAAAACCCAAAGGATTTGCTAATGCCATAGGTCTCAAAGTTGGACCCTCTCACCCATCAAACCGGTGAAAACCTTCTTCTAATCTCTCTCTCATCGATCTTTCTAGTTTAGATGAGAATAGTGAAAGTATAACCTAATAAGGGAACATTATTATTCTATTTTTAAAAATCTTATTCGAGGATGGTGCCATTACCCTTCCACCTATAAAACCACACACTATTTTTTACCCCGATCACTCAATGCCCATGTGGTATAAAGAACATGACTTTTGACTATCATCGTGTCAAAGGTCATAATGATGGTAACTTACATCACGTTCAAGAATATCATCCAAGAAATGTTAGAAAATGAAGATCTAGTCTTAGATAACCCAAATACACCCGCTAACCAAAACCTACATATCTTGAAAAACCATTCCATAATCATGCCCCATCTTCCAACCAAAGTGATGACACTTCAACCAATGATAGCAATGTTTGGGAAGCCCACGCTATTTTCAATGACATACCGGTTGCTTCACAATTGCCCCTAGTTCCTTCCATAGACAAAATCTTAGCCCAAACTCCCTACCCACATAGAAACCTATTTTATCTACTCCTCTGCCCACCGAGAGGAACCCCCTTCATTTTATCCTTCACTCGTGGAAGAGCCCATAATTAGCACTCCACCTATGACACCTTAAATTACCAAGTAGTCATCGGTAGAACCTCTCCTACTCATAGGGGACACTTGTCCACTCCTTACACCATCACAAAGAGAGTCCACCTCATCTAGCCCATCATCTCCTCTACCCATAGAGGATCCTATAGAAACACCATTTCCTTTAGATGACCATTCTCCATTAGACCTCCAAGATCCTGCTAATCTACTTTCGGATCTCTTACCCACAAAGTTTGAAGCTAGCCATTTCCTGTTTCTCAAACACATTTTATGGGGATTACTACTCGATCCACATTGGCCCTACCTACAATAGTACCATTTTCACTATTAGCGAATTTCCTAGACTATGTTGATAGAGCCTTACTTTGGAGACGCCTTCTACTTTTGCTTTAACCCAAATGCAACTATCACTCACCAAAACCTCCATAGTCTATCCAAAAGTATTTCAAGTGACCAAACCAAATGCAACCATGACTATTGGAATACATTCCATGTCATCAGTCACATGACCCAACAAACAACTTTACACAAACACTGTCCATGCTTATATCATCTCTCTTACCTAAACCCATCACTACCTTATAGGTTATGCCAACATCGAACCATACTCAACCACCCATCAAATTAGATTTATCCACACCTTCCCAAACCAACAATAAGCTTATTCGACCCTAAAAATAATACCCAACCTCCAGGCTTCATACAACAACCTCTTCTACCACACCATTGTCACCTTCACCCCTTCCGTCAATCTTAGGACTTCACCCCTCAACCCTAGCCAAGTAACCTACTTCCACCAAGTAAACAAAGAACAAAGCAGCTCACCTCCTCATTGCAGCCCTCTAATCTACCCAAGCGATCCACACAACCCTTGCCATCACCTATGACCTTCTTACCACCCATACCACTACTACCTTCCATAACTTCTTCTTTACATATGACACTCTCTCAGCTCTCCCACTCACACCTTCTACCCAATCTTTGCCAACCACCTCCACCATAACTTTGTTTCCCTTTGGGTAACCCATCGTCTTCCACCATCTAATTTTCCCTCTACATCCCATACTCCCATGTCACCTTTTCCTAGGAAGGTATAACCTGAAAGCTAAGAATCTGCTAACCTCCAATAAGGTAATAAAACCAACCAAACCTTACATCACCAGTTCTTCTTCCCTAGCTTTACCTAAAAAGATGCCCGCCAAACCTAAGACCAATCCACATACCAAAATAGTGGACCAACCCATTCCCCCTCTGTAAAGCCTCTTCCTCCATAATCAACCACACATGTACCTAAACCTAGACTCACCTACCATTGTGATCCGTTAGTGAGGTCCTACACTAAGATTTTAACAAATATCTTAGATACTTCCGTCATCACATTACCACAAATTTGACCTTGCAATCCTCTCAAACCCAAACCAAAAGGATTTCATGAGACCAAGATTTGTGCCTATCATCGTGTGCCAGGACATGATGTTGAAAAATGTAAAGCCTTGAAGACTGTTCTTATCTAACTTTTTCCTCCTATGCACAATTTCAAAGATGACAACCCTCTTGACTGATGAGGACCATACTCCACATTCATCCATCACCACATGTCATCATCCTTTAATGATTTAACAACCAATATCCTCACCCCCATGACTCTTTTATCCACCCTCAAAATTCAAAATCAACATGATCAACATTGCCACCCGCACCCAAAAAGATAAAGGTAAGGAAAAGGCAAATAGCCCATCCATGAACCTTGTACCCAATATACCATTGACACCCACACCCAAAGTCACCATTTGAGGTCCCACATATCCTATTTCTAATGGGGTCACACATCGCACAATGCTAAAACAATTACACCAATCCTCCCTCAAAATGTCTTTATATGACCTCGTCCAAACCTCGAGTCACATCATCAATACCTCATGGAGGTTCTTCAATCTATTGAGGTTTTACCAAATGACCCCACACCTGTATCCTCCATCATTACCACTAATCACGTAGCCTCCCTCACTAAGTCATCACCTTCCTCTACACCTCCACCTACTCGCCAAGTAGCCACCCTCAACTTCTTCTAAGATGAAGAGATTGCTCCCTTCTAATCCGATGACCCCGATCCTTCTATTTTCATCTTCATCATTATCAATAATATACACATACGATGCATTATGATTGATAGTGGTGCTAATATTAACATCATCTCCTCTCATGCTTATAATCAAATGCATATACCTTCCAATTACATGTATGGTAACCCATTTATTATACGCTCGTTCCCGATCATGCCATGACCTCTACCACAGCTAGCATCATTCTATATGTCCACGTGGGTCCCTACATTGTCCCAAAAAAATTCTATGTCATAGAAGGGGATTTCTAGTATAATTTTATTCTTTTAGACCTTGGATCATGCCATGGGTTATGTCCCTTCGACTTTACACCACTTGCCTCAAATTCAAACGTAAGGGACATAATTACACCATCTCGGTGACCCATCACTTTTCAAAACCTGTAACATGCTATATTTTCCCCACGATGTACTTGTACTAGTCAAGGCATCTGTAACTATCCCCACTTTACCTTCACCTACAAGCCTATCCACCAAAAGTGCCACCACTTCTCCTACATCTAACCCTTCTATTCCTACTACCATCTTCAGACTCTAGTCTTGACTTAGTTGTTTCCCATCATCTAGCAATTCATCTATCCCCACTACCCACATATCAACTACTGATCTCTTAGAAGGTGTATTCCAATGCCTCACTATGGAGGAGTACCACTTTATACAATATCAACACATTCCTCACTCCGCAAGAGTATGGGAACTGCGTCGACACCCCAATTGTGACTACCATGTAGGTGAAGTTTTCCTTATGGTCCTCCCCACCTTCGCACTAATATAACATATGGGGACTTGATATCACCACTTATTCACCTCAGCATCCATCCCAAACAAAACCATTTCCATCTAACCTACACTCCCTCACTAACAGTGGCTTCACTCACACTTTCCTCACTTTACGGTACCACTCATAAACAAAATGACCGCAATGGAATTGGTTTTTATGCACCACCTCCCGGGAAGGCTTGCGTCAACCTCATTTAGGAAGAAAAACCTTCCCACCTCATTCACCCATGTCACCATCTTCCCCACCGAGTCCATAGATCGATCCTAAATCTATTCTCCTAACTTTTTTTTCCTAAAGACAATTTTTGGGACCTCGACCTATCAACGTGATGGAGAGGCTTCCTCTTCTCTACCATTCCTATATCCTAACATGATCAATGACAATACACCTTCTATTAATTTCATTCAATGTTAGGATGATGAGTCCATCGTCACCTACTTGGGTGTGGAATATTCTTATATTCATCGGTCGTTACCTTCTGAGACACAAACCATGTTGAATGAATCGACCATTAAAATAAACATTAACACTCACGACGACCCATGATTCTAAAGATAGGACAATATTTAGATGTTACTAAACATGAAGCTTTTACCTCTTTCCTTGGGACCATAGTAATGCTTTTTCTGGTCTATGAAAATATACCCAGTATTAACCCAATAATCATGGTCCATAATATTGTAACCATTCTTGATGCCAAACTCATCAAACAAAATGCATCCTCGCATTGCTTTTCTAGTCAAATAAGAGATTCGATTGCCTTCTCTCAATTTCCTTCATCCTACCCATTGATTATTCCCAATGGATTTCTAACATCATTCATGTAACAAAGGTGACAGGGGACTATGCATTTGCATGGACTCTGTGACTTCAACCTATCTTGTCCCAAAGATGACTTTACCCTACTAGGAATTAACAAAATAGTCGATGTCACTTTTGGCCATGAAGTGCTATCACTCATGGACGGTTTCTTATGTTACAATCAAATATTACTAGCTCTAGAAGATCAACACAAGACTACCTTCACCACCCCTTATGGTACCTTCTTTTATTGAGTCATTCCTTTTGGACTTAAAAATGTTGGTGCTACATACTAATGAACCATGACTTACATCTTCCATGACATCATGCATCACATATTGGAAGATTATGTAGATGATCTTCTTGCCAAATCAAACATTGAGCCAAACACCTTACCGTCTTTAAGGTCATCTTTGATGCGCCTCATCAATTATTGTGTTCATCTTGAACCAAAGAAATGTGTCTTTGCGGTACTTTCGGAAAACTCCTTGGTTTCATTGTTTCTTTACATGGCATAGAATTCAAGCCTACTAAGGTAAAGTCCATTCTATAAATGCCTCCACCCACTAATCTCTGTTAACTTCAAATTCTATAAGGCAAGTTGTAATCCAATTGTCATTTTATCTAACAACTTTCCACCACCGCCAACCATTTCATATTCTCCTCAAGAAAGGCGTTTCATTTAAATGGGATGAGGAATTCCATAAATCCTTCAAAGCCTTAAAACACTACCTTCTTCAACTAACAATTCTCATTCCGCCTAAAGATGACAAACCCTTTTACCTATATATTTTTACCAGCGACCATTCTTTAGGTGCCATGCTCACTCATCGCAATGAGAAAAACCAAGAGTGAGTAGTTTATTACATAATCCATACCCTTCTCGGACTACAAAACAAGATATACCCATGCCAAAAATTTTGGTTAGCCTTATTTTTCATCGCCACCAAATTCCACCATTACCTACTCAGCCACAAAACCTTTGTCATTACTAATATCTGACCCCTTACATTACATATTCGCAAACCCTATCAACATCAACATGCCACATGTTGGCTTATGATTCTTTCGACCTTGAGCTCAAATTCATTCATCAAAATTCCATCAAGGGCCGAGTTATTGCTGACCAGCTGGCGAGATGCACCTCTTTCGAGGAATCAACCTTCTAACTTTTATTTGTGAGACGAATCCATATCTACCCTCTCCTTACAAACCCGCTTACCAAATGACCCTCTTCTTGATGGATCCAAGTGTCGGCATGGAGGTGGGGCTGGTATCATCCTTATTCCTCTTGATGGTGAACTATGCCTTTGTCTTTCAAACTTGATTTTGATTATAAATACTATAAACAATATTTCGAATATGAAGCACTCGTATTCGGTCTCTGGATGCTTATGCCTTAGATGTCAATTCCATCAATATCTTTGGTGATTCCCATCGGTCGTAAACCTAGTCAATGGTATATACCGGTGTTGTAATGAGATAATTTAAAAGTATAAACATCATGTAGACATACTTTTGACCACATTTGAACATTATGAACTTCAAACCACCCCACATTATACCAATAAATTTGTGGATACCATGGCCTACTTGGCTTCTTAGATACCTGCTTCGCCCGCTGACTCTAAAATCTTTGTCACAATACAAAGGCTAAAATAACCCTCTTATTTACCTCGTGAGATCTACTCCATTGGAACCGTTGTATCTCACCCATGTAACCTTTGGTATAAGCAATATACTGAGACTATCTTTCCCTTTCTATTTTACCCATTGATCTCACTTAAAGAGAGAATGAGACTTTCTTAAAAGTGTCTCTCATTATGTACACATGGTTGGTCTCCTTTATAAACACGGCTTCAATGGTATTCTCTTACGATGCCTTATAAGTTCTAAAATTCCCTACACCGTTAAGGAAGTACATGATGGAATTTTTGGAGGTCACTTAAGTGATTATTTATCACAAAACACATTCTTCACCTTGGATATTATTGGCCAACCCTAAACTATGATTGTTGCGACTATGTCGAGCATTGTGTGAAATGCAAGCAACATGCTAATCTTCATCACACACCTAGTCATGTCTTGTAGGTCGTGAGACCTTTGGCCTTTCTCTCAATGGGGCTTGGATCTTGTTGGTGAGATAAATCCTCATTCTTCATAATGCCACCAATGGATCATAGCCACTAATGAATATTACACTAAATGGGTAGAAGTCATCCCCCTCATTTCTAAAAAAATTGAGAAAATATGTGAATTCATCAACCATCACATCATTTATCACTTTGGTGTTCCTCATTGCCTCATCACCTGATAATGAAAGAAATTCAAAACAAAAACCTCCGTAAGCTATGTGATGCTTTGGCATCCAAATTAGTTTCTCATCACCTTATTACTCTGCAAACCAATGGCCAAGCAAAATTGACCAATGAAACCTTGAACAAAATTCTTATGAAAGTAGTTGCGATCTTACTGGTAAGGATTGGCATTCACACATTCTTTTCACCTTATGGGCTTATCGCACTAGTATTCACACTTTGATTTGTTGCCACACCTTTTCTCTAGTCTATGGTACCAAGGTTGTCTTATCTCTTGAATTCCAAATTACATCTCTCTACATCTGAGTACAAGACAAGCTCAATGATGATAACTTTCACTAAGATCATTTAGCGCATGACTTGAGTTATTAGATGAAATTTATCTCAATGCTCTTGACCATCTCCAAATCTACTAAAAATGTATCAAACATTCCTATGAAAAACATGTTCATAAATGAACCTTTCAGTTGAGGACCTTGTCCTAAATAAAAATCAACATGTAACCAAAGAATAAAAAAGTACACGGGGCAAATTTTCTCCTAATTGCTGGACCATATATCGTTACCCATTCCTATGGATTAGGTGTGTACCGTTTGTATTCACTCAAAGGTAAACCATAAGGTGAGAGAGGCTGAACCCTCAATTCCTTGCATCTTCAACCATTTTATTGTTGACATCAATTCCTATATCACTTTTTGTCAGTTAATCAATCGTTCTTTAAGCATTTTTCACCTTCCATATTACTTGTTTTTGAGCATCCATGACTAAACAAAAATCATGTGATTACCTGTCACCTTTCACCTTGTCTTCAATATGAGTACCATGGCTCTACTCATAGCATGATTCTAATGGATAATTTTCATCTTTTTCAAGGTGGAATCCATGGTTGTTCATCACTCGAAACCACCTCTTTCATAATTAACCTTTTTGTGCTATGGCCATATCTTCTAAAAACAAGAATCTAATCTTCCTCTATAGTCTTTTCCATGACTTAAATGTTTAAAAACAATAAGGGATGCAACTCCTTGAGTCAAAATTTGAGAAAAAGATGACTCCCTCAAAAGGGACATCTCTTCACTCTATTTCAATCACTATGAATAGACAGATCCCTTAAAGGATAACTATATAAAGTCATTAAAAAATACAATAAAAATATCCAAAAGCTTCTCGCATCAATCGACTTTGCAAAGAACTCAAGGAGATACTATACTAATCCCATATAGACTTGCCACATTGATTAGTCTATTAAAAATACCAAAAAAACAAACAAATGAAGAAAATGATGAAATTTTTGTCATGGACTTGCCTATTTTGATCCTAGCTTTCTGCTATGAAAAATATGCTTTGATGTACACTAAGGTACACTAACCCACCCATTCTCACCTCATTTCCTTTTCATCCTATTTTCCTCTTTACTCAAGGGACTTACTACAACCGTGAGATTTCATGATTATGTGACTTTCTTCACCCTTAGAATAGTCCATTATGTAAGGCCTTTAGGGCCTTACGTTCATAATCCCATCGGGGTATGAGTCGACTCATTAGGGTTCTTATAAATTAAGTGGCTCTTTTCTCACCTGTTACTATTCATTTTCTTCATTACTTATTACTTATCCTACACATGATCGGATCATGAAACCTATATTTAAAAACAACTCAACCATGCACGTGACCTAAACTCAACCATTCTTATGACCTACATTTACCCATGCGACGGCACCTACCAACCCATCCTCTACTTCATCATAATCTTCCCTAGCTTATGGGATAAATACATCGGCCTGAGGCCCCTTTTCGTGGGGCTATGTAGGTAGTACTTCGAGGAATGGGGCCCTTGGAGGTTAGCTCGGACACTCTTTACCTAACCAATTCCCCTTTCACTTTCCTATTCACATTCTACCCTACTTAATTTCCATTTTATTTCAATAATCGTAAATTAAAATAAACAAACATCAATTATTACACATTTTTACCACATCATCGTATCATTCATTTTTCATTTTCACATTTCCATTATAGCACATATGTGGAAATTTAAATCATAACCTATATATAAATTTGTCCCTCATGTTACCTAAAACTTGGACATTTAACCATGCCTAAACCAACTTGGACATTAAATCATGCCTAAACCAACTTGACTCCACCATGCCTAAACCAACCTAACTCAATCATGCCTAAACCAACCTAACTCAATCATGCCTAAACCAACCTAACTCCATCATGCCTATGACCTGACTCCATCATGCCTATTTGACCTCACTCTACCATGCCTACACGACCTTGACTCAATCATGCCTAATTCACCTAGTTTCCATCACATACACACATAACAATGGAAATTAAAAACAAGTACACCATCCATGCTATAAATATCATCATCTATAAATCATAATGTCTATGTATACATACATATGTACACAGATACAAATAAATACAAACATCTCAAATCGCTTAGATACATCCTCACTATACGTGGCATGCGGGATGATATATCATCAAAAATATCAAAACTCTCATATACATCCTCGCCATATTTGGCACACGGGTGGTGTATGTATAAAAAATAAAATCAATATATAATTCCCATTTCAGGGACTAATCATCACCTCATCGATATTCTCTGGGCTAGTCTCACTGCACCCTCCTCTACTCCTATATGGCATTGATTAACATCTCACCACCCACCATAGGCCTTGTTCTAACCTCATGATGGCCCCTCACCTAGAGTTGGCCTCATACACTGCTGGTAGCCTCACCCGACCCTATCTTGGGGCTCATTGGCCCCTATACTCTCGACTTTGTGAGTGTGGAACCTGGTCCTCTCACTCAAAGCCTATTGTACTCTATACTCAGTATAAGATGGGATGTCTATCCTGTGGCCATCAAGTGATCTTGATAATATCATGCCTCACCCAAGGCATCCTTGAAAGCTGGCCATATGTATTTTATGTGGTAGTACCATCAACCTCGACCACGTACTGCTGCACTCGAGGGACCCTATCCCACCCCTATCTGTAAAATGGGACCCTCTCCCTGAGCCTGTGTGGGTGTCGATCTTGAGTACATGTCCCTATACTCCTGAGCATGTGCATGTACCTATCCTGTGCTACCGGGCCTTGTTTTTGTCCTCAAAATTCCCCTTTTTTGAAGTCAAGTTTTGAAAATTTTGAGTTAGTGTAACACCTTGTCAAACTGTTATATTCCTCTTTTGCATTGCAAGCATTGACATGTGATTTTTAGGACAAATGTATGCTTTGTGGTTGTTGAAAAATCATGCTTGCCATGGATAAATCATTTCTGCTCTTTTATTGTAGGGCTGATATGTTGTTGCTTGCAATAATCTATTTCACTTCTTATGAGTAAGTTGTAATCTGGTCGAATGGTTGCAAACTTATCCTTTACAATTGGACTCATCCTTGGATCAATTCCATTGATCCAAGGTATGTTTTAAATCTTCTTATCTAAACTGAATGAAAAACTAACATTCATTGATTAAGAGACTTATGGACTGAACTTTTGGTTGTTACAAATTCTCAGTATTATACGTAAATACCATGCTTGCATTCTATTTTGTGTTGTGCTCGCTCTTCTTGATTGACCCTTGCAGGGTGCTTAATGACGTTAAGGGAAGTAGAAACCTACTTTGGGATTCTGAAGAAAGTGAGAATATAAACTTGACCTATATCTATTAAGGTCTATCCTAATGGATTCAAGACTCAGGTGATTTACCTAACTCTTTCTACGCCACTCTACGTGGGATGACATCCTAACCTAAGTGTTAACACTAAGTTAATATGAATGGGAAATAACCTAAGGGATGCTAAGTTATTTCTAACCTATTGTATTTGGTTAAACTAAGACCTAACCTAAGGTGAAAATCTATTGTTTGAAGGTTATATCCTAAGGTTATATATTTTAAATTAACCTAAGATCTAACCTAAGCAAATTCTATCTATCCTAAACTAATGGGATATGAAAGGGAACCTATGGGTCATTGGCAAGTGGGAGCTAAGTGGTAGTTCCTAGGCTATTAATGAGATGTGATTTTTGTATTTAAAAAGGTAGAGTACTGCCAGACTTGGTAATTACATGGAAATTTAGAGGAACCTACGTGGAGGCATCACTAAGTTTGGAAATGCAAGTGGAAGTTAAATTTAGTCTCACCAACTTTGGATGGCGGTGGCAAGGAGAGATAGGTGGGAATATGCAAATTAATGGCATTAATTCACCTCGAGTTTTGGTGAGCAAGTTGTCTTGGAAGGCATGTTGGTGGATTTGTTGGGGGTTGTTTTTCTTTGCATGCTTCACGATTTTTTCTCTGCATGGAGCTATCTAGTTTTTCAAACCATCAGTTTGATCTACACTTAGTGGCTATTTTTGAATTCTCTGATCTATTTTTGGTTTGAGGAATGTATAAGAGGCACTATGGAAAAATATTATTGTTGTTTGATCTTGCTTGGAGAAGAAGGGGTGTTGGAAACTTAGCTAGAAGTCTTCTTGAATTGGCAGAGGCACTATCAGGAATGATAGGCTCTACCCATTAAGATTTATTTCTTTCTTCTAAATGATTCATTAAAACAACTCTGCTCACTGGATATATATTTTTGCATGATGTATCTGGTTATTTACTTGCTTGTTTTCTTGAAATTTATGTGGGTTTTGGAATACGAATCCTTGGTTGTTAAATGGTAGTTCTTGTGAACTTTATCTGTACTAGTTCTTGGTGGTATTCAAATGAACTTGTTTTTAATAGCTCTATTACTTGTATTCAAGTCTGGTGTTGTCTGAATGGGCATGTGTTGCCATATGTTTCATTCTAAACTATCATTAAGAACATTAGTTCGTTGAGCTTGAAGTAGAGTTCCTTGGCCATTCGAACTGGCATTGTTGTTTGTTTGGTTCTGTATCTCTATTTAAGTTTTGTGTTTTGGGGAGTTGTAATAGAGCTCCATGGATGTTCTAAGCTTGTGTGAAGCTTCATGCTTTGTTATGAGATTTTGTTGGGGCCTTGTGATCGTTTGGGTGAATGGAACTTAGTATAGATCTAAACTCTTGGTTGAGCCTTTGTATTTTGACACTGTACTTATATTTAGTTCTCATGCTGAACTGGTATTTGAGTTGTGAGTTTTTCTCTATACTTTTACTCGGAGCTAAGGTCTTATTCTTAATTATGGAACTGTGAATACTAGACTCACATTGGAATGTTGTGTTGTGACAAGCTGGTGTTAGAGTCTGGAAAAGTTTGAACTTATGTTCAAAGTCATATTCGACATTGTACAGGTATTTTAATTTTGTGTGTTCTGGATCTATGTGGGAGTTGATGTGTTTACTTGTTTCATGAGCTAGGTTTTGGTTGGTTTTGGTTTTGTAAAGCTTTAATCTCATTAATACAGTTTTCCCGAAGGGACCTTTGGATTTTTGTATTGGTCGGATGTAGCCGAGTATCTTCTTTTGAAACCTTATCCTGTCTTGCTTCTTGTGTAAGAATTTTTGTATTACTTCTGTCTTTCAGGCCGCATGGTGTTCTTGAATATGACAAGGCATGTGAGTTCAAAGTAAAACCTCTCCCTCTCTACCCTGAGTGAATCCCGTGTCATGTAGGGAGCTTGGTTGTTTAATTCTCATGAATTAATGGACTAGAACTACAATCTATTTTGGGACAAGACAGTTGTATCGATTGTAGAGGTGTATGGAATGTATTATTTAATTCCTTTTTGTCTTTGATGTTGAGAAAATTATTACCTGTCATAAGATTTTAATGGAACTTGAGGGGCTTGTGGTGATTCTATTCAGTCGAGTGGAGGAAGTTGGGGATAGTACTTGTCTTGAACAATTTGTTTAGTTCCTACTCTCTTTAGATATTTCATCTGATTCGTGGGTTTTAATTGAATGTTGAATTTAAACCTATTTGTTTTTATGTGTGTCATTTGAAGGGAATATGGTATCCCTGTTCTGAATGCTTGGAAATTCAGTCCCTGGGACCGTGAGTTTCATCAACCCTTGTCTAATCTTGCACTATTTTGTATTCCTTGTTGATTTCTTTGAATGGATGTCCGGGTTTTTGATAGAGAAGTGAATAGGATCTCTTGGGGAACAGTATGTTGTTTAGAGATGATACTATGAATTTCATTTGAGATTGAATTTGGATTTGAGCTTGGTGAATGAAAATAGGTAAGTAGTTGTAAGTTTTGTAAAGAATGTTGGTAATGTGCATCCTTTGATTGTGCATTCTGTTTGAGTTCTCTTTTGGGAACTAGCTAGAGAATTCCTATGTTTTAATAAAGGATTTCATTTCATAGTATAAATGAAATGAAATATGGATTGGGTCCATTTTGGTTTGAGATCCTTTTATGTTGACTATTTAAGTTCATTGATTGAACTTCTCGTTATTTGATTCTCTTCTAAGATGGAAATTTTCTAGTGGATTGGTTAAGAGATTTAATTGCAAGGTTTTGGTATTCAAATTTGTTCTCCTTTTCAGTCTAAGCAGCATCAGAGATATGGCATGAAGCTTGAAGTTAGATAAATCATGATGTGTGTTGTTCGTAGCTAGGGATGTGATCTAAGCTGCACTCAGTTTGTGGAGAGATGGATAGAAATTTGAAAGGATTTGATCGACCCTCACTATTTTAAGTTGTGCCTTTCAACCAAGATAAGAGAACCTATATTGTAACCACTAAATGGTGAAGGAGATTAATATATCCCTCAATTTATGCAAGTAGTATGAAAAGGCCTTGGGAAAATATGATCAACACTCCAAATTTGACTTTCAAAAGTTATCACTCCCATATTATGGAGATATTTCCAATGCAAGGCAAGGGTTACTGAAGACATTGTATAATCTGATTTGCCTTGTGCTTTTTTATAGATGGGTTAGATCCTTTTGTTGACACACAATGTAATGCAGGGGTAGTATGGGTAGGATTAGTTTGTTTTAATGAATTTTTGGTGGGGTATTGTGAGAAAACTTGGATATATTAGATCTTTGACAACCTCTACAATACTTGAACAACTATAAGATAAAATGCTTCAAATAATCAAGATATTATTTCAACCGGAAGAGGCATAGATGTAAGCCAGTTGCACTCTTCACACAATATTTGAGAAATCAACACAAAATCTTGAAGTAAAGAACTCAATTAAACACAAAAATCCTTGATCAAATCATGCCTAAGGTACCCCCAAAGGCTTACAAGCAATCTCTGCAGTCAAGGAAGGTAAAGTGATTTTAAATTTGTTTATCCCTTTATCGGATGAAGGCTCTTCTTAATATGAGATTAAAAATGCCACCAAACTATCAATAAGAAATGGAGATTCTATGTGATTTCTAAAGAATTTCAATGTAAGATTTCAACAAGAACAATGAGAACTATTTGTAGGCATTTAACAATGTTAACAACTGCCCAAAAAAACATAGATTAAGTCAAAAGCTTGTTAGATTAATTAGCGGGGAGACTTTCATGAACAATCTCAAAGTTGTGTGCTGGCTATACACTTGTAACCAACTCACATACATGAAGAGCTAACGTGAGAGAAATTAATCTAGTTCTTTGGTGGGTTTCTAAGAAAGATGAGCTTTCTCTCAAAATTTTCTCGTGATTTTTTTACTTCCCCCTCTTTGCATTTCTCAAAATGCATTATATATCTCTTGCCATATTAGAGCCTTCTTTCCCAAGAAAATAATATGCCAAGGGATCAATTCTGTTACAACAATTTCTCATGATTCATTGAAAATGACATTTAACAAATTTGCAATGAGAGTTGCCAAGTGTTTCTAAAATGGTGAATCATTGCAAATATTTGGATCATTATCCTTCTTGGAGGCATGTTTTTCATCATTAAGGCATGCAAACACCTTTTCACTCATCATTTCACCTTTTCACCCTTTAAATTACCTCTGTAACTTTTAATTTGACATTTCACATGTTTTCTCGGGCTGGGGCAAAAATTACTTCAAAAACATCTCAAATCAAAATATTGAGTCATGAAACTGATTCCAATGTTCCTAGAAGGCAAAAACGACCTGAATTCACCAAAATTTGATGAAAAAGATGTAAAATTACATCTCCAAGTTTCTGGAGCAAAACGGTGGCCAAAAATGAAAATGCACAGTTTCCCTTGATCTACTCTTTGTCCTTTAATTTGGTCCCTCCATGTGTCAAAAACAATTGGGACCGAATTTGGGATCATTTTTGACTTTTCCACTTTTTTTGGAAAAATAGAAAATTTTGAGCCTTTTCTCCACCCCTCGGCCTTTGAATTTTGGTGTGACACATGGCATATGGTGGGTCTTATTGAAATCATGCTTGATTCTACACATTTTGACCTTTTCGGAAATTGGGAAAATTTTCACTTTTTTCTGTAGGCCCGCACACCCGATTTCTCCCTCGCCATGTGTCGCTTTCTCTATCGCTAAAATCCATGGGCTCAAATCTCACTTTAACTTCCTTTTTTAGCCAAGGGAAAAATTTTCCCTTTTCTTCCTTTGGGCCACCGACCAGCTCTACCTTCACCATGTGTCTATCCTTGATTCACTCATGGGCACGCGACTTAAATTTTTCTTTAATTTCTTTTGTGAAAAAGGGAAAAGTTCCCTTTTCCTTCTGCGGCCCACACTTCCCCGCTCTACCACCACACCGCCATGTGTCCACCTCCTGCTCCAATTTGGACCCACATGATTTCCTAATCATTTTTCCACTTCGCTAAAAGGAAAAATTCCCATTTTCCCCACCGGCTTCCCACTCCGCCCGACACAAGAACATGACATGTGTCCCCTTGCAGAGTTGTGGGGGGAATTTTGAATTTTTCTAAAACAAAAAAATGGTTAATTTTTTTCAAAGAGATCTGCCGATCCTTGTCCAACCAGAAGTGACCACGTATGAGGAGAATTTTGAGCTTAATTTTGATGGTCAAATGACACTGTCTGTTGTAAAAAAACACAGTTTTGCGAGTGACCTCTAAAGTTAATTTTTTCTTCGTGGGTGAAGGATTTTTTGATCAAAGGGCAAATGGAAGGAGTTTTTAAACATTTTACGACCATGGGGAGGGGTTTTTGAGGGCAGATATGTATGAATCGATCATTTTAAGATTTCACGATTGGAGAAATGGAAAAACATGGCGAAGCTTGCAAATTAGGAAAAATTATGGCATAGAACATGATAAACTTGGGGATTTATTTCAAATGGGGCATGTCAAATAATTTTCAAATGGCCTAGGGCATGGAAATAGAAAAAACAACTTCATCCCATCCATTTAAACTGTAGAAAATGTTTCAGGAATGTAGAGTGAAAGGAAAATAGGGAAAAAGCATTGCAAGATCAAAATGGACACCAACATCAGCTCTTGCTTGGGCACTCCCAGTGAGTGCCACAAGAACAATAAGTAGACCAAGTGCCAAAAAAACATTGGGAAAAGGAGTCATGAGCCAAAATCACCAAAAACCAGCTAAGAACCTGACAAAAATGGCTGCCACATAGCAAGGCAAACCACAAACTGACAAAACACCAAAAACAGAGTGAAAAACCAAACACTATACACTATACAAGTTGTGCATACCTCAAATTTGGGGATTAATCCAAGAAATGCTTCAAATGCCTACCATTAATAGGTAGTTCAAGAAATTCCCCATCTAAATCTTTGAGAAAAAAGGTATTCTCACCAATTCTGATATCAATGGAGTAAGGGCCCATCCATAATGCATCAAATTTTCCATGTTTTCCCTTATCCTCATTTTTGCTATCCCACAACAAAACCAGATCTCCAATATTGAAGGCCCTAGGAGTGACCTTCTTATCAAACAATATTTTCAACTTCTCTCTAAATCTGACATGCCTTTGGTGAGATGCTCTTCTCTCCTCATCTAGCTCAACAATCTGATTAATCCTTGCTTCATATGGATTGAGCTCTTGATCTTCCAACTGTTGAACAAACTGAAATGAAGATAATTGCATATGTAAGGGCAAAAAATCTTGAGTTCCATACACTAACTCAAATGGGCTCTTACTAGTAGCTCTCTTGGCAGTGATCCTATCAGCCCAAACTATAAATTTCAGTTGTTCACCCCATTTTCTCTTGTTCAACTCCAAGGTCCTCCTAATGATCTTTAACAAATTCTTATTGCTAGACTCAACTTGTCCATTCCTTGGGGTTATAGTTTGAAGAATAAGTCAGATTGGTTCCATACTCCTTGCACATTGCCATCAAAGGTTTAGCTCTAAAACACATGGCATTATTAGTCATAATCTTGACTGGCACACCAAATTTGCATATGATATTATTCAGCAAGAAGTCCATAACAACTTGGTGTGTTTCTTTCTTGGTGGGGATTGCCTCTACCCACTTTGTAAAATAATTAGTGGCTACAAGAATCCACTTATGGCTAGCACTAGAAGGATCTAAAATCTCACCAATGAAGTCCATCCCCCACTATTTGAAAGGAGCTTCAATTGATACAAGCTGCAAAGGAAGGGAGCCTAAAGCTTTCATTCTTCCAAAGAAATGCTAGCAGCTTTCACATTTTCTAATCAACATGGTTACATCTTTGAAGAGAGTAGGCCACCAATAACCAGCTCTCAAAACTTTGTGTGTTGTAACCCTTCTAGCAAAGTTTCCTCCACAAACTCCCCCATGGAAATCAGAAATTACTTTGGGAGCTTCATCTTCAGTTACACACTTCAAGAGGACACCTTTAGGGTTCTTCCAAGCTAGCCCAAAGTCAGTGATGATGTATTTTTGAGAAGCCAGCTTGAGGGATATTTTCTAATTTTTATTTAAATGATCAGGATAGCAAAGGTGTCTGAGGTAAAGATTATATCCTTATACCACTTAGAACTTACCAATTTCCCAAGAACATCTTCCCTTTCTTCTTCTACTTCATTCACTTCCATATTACGAGTTGCTCACCATGAGTTTAGCAAGACCCAAACCTCTTACTAGCTTTGTGGTTTGGATATCCATATCATACTCCTGCAGTTTGTTCACCCATCTACATATTTTACTTGAGATCTCCATCTCTGATAAGATGTCTTTTACCATGGTGTGGGGAACATAAGCAACAACTTTTGAACTTAAAATATAAGGCCTAAAAACCTTTGTTGCTTTCACCAAGGCAAATTCTTGTTTTTCCATGATTGTATACTTTAACTCAGCAGCTTGTAAATCCTTGCTAAAGAAGGCAATAGGCCTCTCAGCCCCATCTTCATCCTTTTGGAGCAAAACAGATGCAATAGTATTTTCAGAAGAAAAGGAGAAGATTTGGAAAGGCTTCTTGTAATTCGGAGCTACCAAGACAGGTGCATGTTTAAGTGCCTCTTTGATTCCTTCAAAATCCTAAATAGCAGCCTCCTCCCATTTGATAACTTGATCTTTCTTTAACATGCATGTGATAGGAAGAGTCAACTTAGAAAAATTGGACACAAACCTTCTAATGAAATTGATCTTCCTAAAGAAAGATTGGATGCCCTTCTTCGTTCTTGGAATTGGCACCTGCTGATTGCTTCTATTCTCTCTAGATCAATCATGACACCAACCTTTGAAATAATATGACCAAGCAGCTTGGCCTTTTGCACCCCAAAGTGACACTTCTTTGGATTGAGAGAGATTCCAAATTCTCTACATCTGATCAACATCCTTTCCAAATGCTGCAAGTGATATTTTTGCTCCTTGAAAATACAGTCACATCATCCTGATAAACTGCAATGAAGTCATTTATATAACCAACAAAAGCAACATCCATTTCTCTTTGGAAGGTAGCTCCAGCATTCATGAGACCAAAAGGAATTCTCACATAAACATATGTTCCCCAAGGAGTGGTAAAAGTAGTTTTAAATATTTAAGATCCTTGGCAACAACTTTGATTGTAGCGGAGAAACCATCTAAGGTGGAAAATAATTCAGAACCATTCACTAATTACAGCATGTTCTCCATGTTTGGAAAAGGATAATTATCTTTCAATGAAGCTCTATTCAAATTTCTGAAGTCTACACAAAGTCTGATATCTCCATTCTTCTTTCTGACTGGCACAAGGTTTGCAACCCAAGATGAATACCTTGTGGGCTGAATGATCCCTCCCTCCTTTAGTTTCTTCAATTCACCTTGAATTTTCATGGAGAGGAGTGGATTGATTGGCCTTTTCTTCTATCTGAATGGTTTGGCATTTGTTTCAAGAGGAATCTCATGTTGAAACAAGTCTTCTCTATATGCTTTCAACTCTGAATATGACCAAAGCTAGGCAGTTTGATATTGTTTCAACAATTGGAGGTAGGACTATTTTTCTTCCTTGTTTAAACTTCTACCCAACCAAACTTTTCTTGGTTTTCCTTTATTCCCAAGTCATGCTCTTCCACATCCCTTGAGGTAGACATATTTCTATTGATGATGTAATCAGCATTGCTAAAATTTGACTCAAGAGCAACCAGCCCTCTAGGAATGGTGTTAGTTTTCAATTGGATGATATCTTTTCCAAACAAAGTCTCTCTTCCTTCAGTCATACACACCATTGGTTCCCAATCAATATGCTGATCTAAAAACTCACCTTGATTTTGTAAGAACCTTTGCACTTGAGCATCATCATCAAACACTTTCCAATGCTTGATGTTGTCAAGGACAGTTGGCCTAGTTAACACTTCAACATTGTACTCACAATAAGGTGAAATGGTGAAAACTCCAAATCTTGACCCCAACACTACCAACTTGTTAGTAGCAGCATTCAAACTTCTGTCATGGTGCACAATATTGAAGGAATCAAACATCTCAATTAGATCCCAAACTACATGCTTATATTGCTTCATCCACTAATTTTTTGTAGCATATAGTTTTCTTATTTGTTTGACAACCAACTCTAAATCTCCCTTTGCAATGATTTCCTTGACACCATACTTCCATGCAATTCTCAAACCCAACAACAAGGCTTCATACTCAGTAATGTTGTTAGTACATTCAAAATTAAGCTTGAAGGAAAAAACAAATTCTTCCAAGCTAGGAGAAATCAGAATTACACCAACACCATTTCCAAATTTGGAGCAAGCTCCATCAAATAGCAAGGTCCAAGGAGAACATACCTATTCAAGGAACTTTGACTGATCCATTTTGTGTTCTTTTCCATCAGCAAAACCAATAAAATTATCAGCATCAACATCAACAAATAATACTTCATAAGAAGCATTGTTTGGGTCCTCAATTAGATGCAACATTTTCTTTTCTCCATAGAGCTTGACAAGGCTGCCCTCAATGGGAATGGTGGAAAAATACATATCCATTTGGACACTCCCTCAACACTTGTAGCCCACTTTCTTGACAATAGCATACCCCATTTGGTAGGGTAATCAACAATCACAATATCCAATTTTAAATTCCTCCTAGGATAAGATGCAAGCTCCACAACCAAATCTCTCACATAACCAACTACTCGCACTTATCTTAAGTCCATGGCAGTACACTTATTTAGATCCTCATCAACATCAGCAAACAACACCTCATAGGAAGCATTATTTGGATCCTCGAGTTAGATGTAACATTTTCTTTTCTCCATAGAGCTTGACAAGGCTTCCCTCAATGGGAATGGTGGCAAAAGACATATCCATTTGGACACTCCCTCCAACACTTGCAGCCCACTTTCTTGACAAAAGCATACCCCATTTGGTAGGGCAATCAACAATCACAACATCCAATTTTAAATTCCTCTCGGGATAAGATGCAAGCTGCACAACCAAACCTTTTACACAACCAACTACCAGCACTTCTCTTGAGTCCATGGTAGTACATTTTCCATAGGCTGTTGTCACTTTGATATCCAACTCATTCATGACTTCTAGAGGCATGACATTACATGATGCACTGAAATCAAACATACAATTGTGAAGTAGCCTATCCTTTATAATCAAAGTTGTGAAAAATGGATCAACATTCAATTGGGAATCAACCAAAGATGTCCCCAAATATACCTCAGGTGTCTCTCCAAGATCTTCTACTACTGGTGGTGTTTCAAGGTCAACAATGATTTGAGGAGGAATCTCAACAACATTTACATTTCTTCTTGGAGTGATCTTCTCTTCCTTCAATCCCAAGTACTCAAATTCTCTCTTCTTTTGCTCAAGAACTCTAAGAAACTCAATGATTGGAAAAATTACTTTGATTTGGCTCAATAATTGGGCTATGTCATAGGGAACACTCTTTGTAAAAACAACATTGGAAGGGAGACAAGAAGATTCATCAAATGGTAAGGGATTCTTGGCAGACTTGGGCATGAGGAAAACTATAATTTTTGTTTAGGACAAAAAAATTTTTGGCAAGTGCTTCTCTCTAGAAAATTCTTTTAGAATGCTTGTGATCAAGGGTGTTTTAGGTTTGTCTTGAGGCCCCACTCCTTAACAAGTTTTTCTCTAGTGTTATAATCTTTCGTTGAGCTACAACTGAACATTCATCAACAATTGTCTATCTTCCTCCAGAGGATACCGCCGTCATACTTCTTAATCATCAAAGCTTTTAAGTATTCAAAGTCATTGTTAGGAATTTCAAAAGATTTCACTACATCAACCTTAAGAGCTTGAGGGGGAAGAAAGAATTGTACCCGTTTTATGCAATCCTAAAAAGTTACTGGTGTCCTAGCACTTATTACTTTAGTAGATGTTGCTCCTCCTTGTGAGCTTGAAGAACATCCCACCATGCAAACATCATCATCAGTACCATCATCCTTATTAAATTCACCTTCTTGCTAGTCTTCTTCACATAGAGGATGGGGCAAGAAACACCTATCACACCAATCAATATTAGTAACCTCTTCAATAACAACAACCCTAGTAGATAAGGGATCAGGAAACACTCTTCCTTCATGTGTTTGACAATGTCTATTTGCAGATCCAACATGCCCTTTACCTTTATCATCAAACCTCTGCTCATTCCTATGGTGATTACCAAATATATCTTGTTCTTTCTTCTTAGGCTAACCTTGTGAAGTCTGTCCGATTCCCTTCTCATCTCTTACCAACTTGTATGAGATTTCTATGACAGCCCCTACCAAAGTTTTCACAACCTCTTCTAAATTAGTACCCTTGCTAGCTTGAGGTTTTTCAGGGTTTATCAATTTTACACCATCTCTCTTGAGAGGTTTCCCAACATCCTTGATATTGTTTTCAATTTGAAGTGCCATGGTGAAAGCTTGTCTCAGATTGGTAGGGTTCTTGTCTCTTAGGTAATAGGCTACTTTCTTATCAAATGCATCTGCATATTTGATTAGACAAGATTCATCACAAGGCCTTAGATTAACATGTAGCCTTCTCAAAGTTTTGTTAAATCTTGTGTTGAAGTCATGGAATTATTTATTAGGGTTCTTCTTAATATTCTAAAACTCATACAAAAGAAATCTAGGATTAGTCTTGTCACCAGATTAACCTAAATGCATTTTCATTTTAGTCCATGAATCAATAGAATTATCAGGTAGAGCCTTGTACCAATCCCTAGCATCCTCTTCTAGTGTATGAATGAACAACTTAATATACACATCTTCAAACTCTATCTCAAAATCTTCCATCATGTTAACAAAAAGTTTGAGATGTTGATCACCAGTTATTGCATTGTTGCCTTGGAATTTTGGCAATCTATTTCTGACATCTTGTGGGACAACATTTGGGTAACCATCCATTCCTCTAAAATCTATGGGACCAAAGGTGTTAACAACAAATGGAGGTCTAGGCTGAGCCATATTGTTTGGTGGAGGTGATCTTGGAGGTGAAACAAGCTGATGAGGAGTGCAAGATCTTTGGGGCTCAAGAATGTGATTCACAAGATTGGTATTCTCTAAATGCTGATTTTCTTGGAAATTTTTACTTGAATTGAAACAAAGAGGTGCATATAGAAGAAGGGACTCACCAGTACGAGAAAAAGGACCTTCACTATTTTAAGCAAAAAAATTTGTAAGAGAATTGCTTGAATCGAGAATCACTTGAAGAAGAATGATAGTCCTCTACCAAAGGCTGATCTCTCTCACCAATGGATATATCTTTTCACGATGTCGACCTTTAACAACTTTCCAAAATCTTCTCCCTTCCAACTTTGAGCTTCTTGAAACTGAAAAAAATTTCTTAGTAGAGTACGCAAGGAAGAGAGATATTCTTCCTTCCAATTTTGCAGAGATTAGCAACACAAAAATAAATGACATAAAGGTAAGACCTCTTGGTATTTATCAAGATCAAATTAGCATGGAGTTGCCACCAAGGACTTACCCTAGTTGTGCAAATGCACTAAAATACTCTGTCAAATATTTACAAGATTGCGAGAATATTGCCAAAATTTACAAATCATACCTTCTTCTTGAATCTATCAATCACAAATGTAAATGAAGTGCAACAATTGTTAGAAAGCTGGTAAAATTTGCGGGGAGAACTTATATCTTCACCTAATCCTTACAAATCTGATTATAACATTATTATTCAATAACATATTTGCATGTAAAATTTTCTAAGGACTTTACCAAGGTTTGATATGCATTAAAATACCGTAAATATGCATGAACATGGATCAGATTGAACTAGGAGAATATCAAACTCGAGAAATCTGCTCTTCATTCTAATCTCATAAATCGATCGAGGAAGATGATACTTAGATTTGTGATTACACATATATCACACAAGAAGTATTGCCGGGGATCTAAAATACTACAATACTGAGAATAATGTCCACAGTAACGACACGAGAAAGTGTTGGTGTAGTTGACGGGCTATAGATATGGGTGGTAATGAATCGGTAAATCAATTTCAGCAATGCAAAATATTTCTCAGGAATGCAAAACAATTACCCGGAATAACAGTGCAGAAAGTGTTGGTATCTAATTTTTCTCCTTTTTAGTAATGAGCAGCATTAAATATATGGCATGAAGCTTGAATTCAGGATAAATCACGATGTGTGTCATTCTCAGTAGCGAGGATGTGATCTAAGCCGAAACTTAGATTTGTGGAGATATGGATAGCACTTTGAAAGGATTTGATCGACCCTCACTATTTTAAGTTGTTCCTTTCAACCAAGGTAAGAGAACCTTTATTGTAACCCGAAATGGTGAAGGAGATGAAGATATCCCTTAATTTATGCAAATATTATGAAAGGCCTTGGGAAAATATGATCAACACTCCAAATCTGACTTTCACACATTGTCACTCCCAGATTATGAAGATATTTTCAATACAAGGCAAGGGTTACTAAAGAAATTGTATAATCTTGATTTGCCTTGTGTATTTTTGTAGATGGGTTAGATCCTTTTGTTGACACACAATGTAATGCGGGGTAGTATGGGTAGGATTAGTTTGCTTGATTGATTTTTTTGGTGGGGTATTGACTAGACAAACTTGGATATATCGGATCTTTGACAACCTCTACAATACTTGAACAACTATCGGATAAAATGCTCCAAATAATAAAGATATTATTTCAACCGGAAGAGGCATACATGGAAGCCGGGTTGCACTCTTCACATAATATTTGAGAAATCACCACAAAATCTTGAAGTAAAGAACTCAATTAAACACAATAATCCTTGATCAAATCATGCCTAAGGTACCCCAAAGGCTTACAAGCAATATCGTAGTCAAGGAAGGTAAAGTGATTTTAAATTTGTTTATCTATTTAATGGATGAAGGCTCTTCTAAATATGAGATTGCAAATTCCATTAAACTATCAACAAGAAATGGATATTCTGTGTGATTTCTAAACACTTTCAATGTAAGATTGCAACAAGAACAATGAGAACTATTTGTAGGCTATTAAAAATGATAACAAACATCATATTGCCCAAAAAAACATAGATTAACTCAAAAGCTTGTTAGATTCATCAAGTAGTGGAGAGTTTCATGAATAATCTCGAGAGTGTATGATGGCTATACACTTGTAACCAACTAACATACATGAAGATCCAATGCGGGAGAATTTAATTTGGTTATTTGGTGGGTTTCTCGGAAAAATAGCTTTCTCTCAAAATTTTCTCGGTGATTTTATTTATTTCCCCCCTCTCTGTATTTCTCAAAAATGCATTATATATCTCTTGCCACATTGGAGCCTTCTTTCCCAAGAAAATAATATGCCAAGGGATCAATTCTATTACAACAATTCTCATGATTCACTGAAAATGACATTTAACAAATTTGCAACGAGAGTTGCTAGGTGTTTCTAAAATGGCAAATCATTGCAAATATTCGGATCATTATCCTTCCTAGAGGCATGTTTTTCATCATTAAGGCATGCAAACACCTTTTCACTCATCATTTCACCTTTTCACCCTTTAAAATTACCTCTGCAACTTTTAATTTGACATTTCACATGTTTTCTCGGGATGGGGAAAAAATTACTTCAAAAACATCTCAAATCAAAATATTGAGTCATGAAACTGATTCCAATGTTCCTAGAAGGCAAAAACGACCTAAATTCACCAAAATTTGATGAAAAAAGATGTAAAATTTACATCTCCAAGTTTCTGGAGCAAAAATGGTGGCCAAAAATGAAAATACACTGGCTTCCTTAATCTACTCTTTGTCCTTTACTTTGGGCCCTCCACGTGTTAAAAAACAATTGGGACCAAATTTGGGCTCATTTTTACTTTTCCAGATTTTTGGAAAAATGGAAATTTTTGACCCTTTTCCCCACCCCTCCACCTTTGAATTTTGGAGCTGACACATGGCATATGGTGGGTCCCATTGAAATCATGCTTCAATTCTACGTATTTTGACCTTTTTGGAAATTGGGAAAATTTTCACTTTTTCCCAATGGGCCGCACACCCAATTTCTCCTCGCCACGTGTTGCTTTCTCTATCACTAAAATCTGCAGGCTCAATTCTCATTTTAACTCCCTTTTTTAGCCAAGGGAAAATTTTCCCCTTTTCTCCTACCGGGCCACTAAGCGGCTCTGCCTTCACCATGTATCACTTTGATTCACTCATGGGCACACAACTTACATTTCTCTTTAACTTCTTTTTCCAAAAAGGGGAAAATTTCCCTTTTCCTTCTACGGCTGCACTTCCCCACTCGCCACCATGCTGCCATGTGTCCACCTCCTGCTCCAATTCAGATCGACAAGATTTTCTTCATCATTTTCCCCTTCGCGAGAGGAAAAGGAGAAAAAATGCCCAAGTTCCCACGGCTTCCCTCTTGCCTTACGACACAAGAACATGACACATGTCCTCTCGTGGAGTTGTGGGGAATTTTGAATTTTTTCCCAAAGCCAAAAATGGATAAGTTTTTCAAAGATATATGTCAATCGTTGTCCAACCAAATGCAACCACATATGAGGAGAATTTTGAGCTTAATTTTGACGGTCAAATGACACCCGTATGACCATAAAAAAACATAGAGTTTGCCAGTGACCTCTAAAGTTGATTTTTTCTTCGTGGGTGAAGGATTTTTAAACATTTACGACCATGGGGAGGGGTTTTTTGAGGGTAGATATGTATGAATCGATCATTTTTAAGCTTTCATGATTGGAGAAATGGAAAAACATGACATAGCCCGTAGATTTGGAAAAATTAGGGCATAGAACATGGAAAACTTGGGGATTTCTTTCAAATGGGGCATGTCAAATGATTTTCAAATGGACTAAGGCATGGAAACATAAGAAAAACTTCATCCCATCCATTTAAAAGCTGTAGAAAATGTTTGAGAGAATGCGAGTGAAAGGAAAATAGGACAAAATATTTGCAGAGATCAAAATGGACACCAACACAAAGTATAGCTTGGATTTATGGGTAGTCTGAGTTTTAGACCTTTGCATTATATCTACTAGTAGATAGAAGTTAGTAAGGCTTTCTTTTAGACTATTTTTAATCTACTTGGAATTGAATTGGGATTCTTGTTTTGTTGTAGCCTCTTTATGTTTGGACTCCTTATTTTTCATCTTTGAGGCAGTGATGCATGTTCTAAACCTGATTCTTTCCTTTAGAGAAATTGTGTCTGAGAAATAAATATGTATTGATTCTCTCCTTTGTCTATATGGAAAGATGAAGCATACTAATATGAGATATGTTGTAACTAACTCCTTTGCTGCTTGGAAAAGTTAAATGTGTTTTTCTATCCTTATGAATTTATGAAATAATGGAAGGACAAGACTTGTTGATTGTTTAAAAGTAATTGATAGGATCAATTAAGTATTGTGATATAATTTCTGATGTTGTAGATCATAATATGCTCTATTCTTAAAAGTAAATTCAGATTTTCTTAATTGTACTTCTTTCTAGATGTTATTACTTATGATTATTGTATGTTGTATATTAATTATTTCATTAAAGTAGAGTTGTTTAATGAAACAATTAGTGGAATGCACTTTACTTTAATGCTTAGTGCTTATCATGCTCAGTTCATTGAACTGACCCATGCTAGCAATTTTGTAGATGGACATCGTAAGTGATAAAAGAAGACAAGAAATTTCATGTTGTATTGGGCTTATTTAATTATGGATCTTATGTAAAGAGTTTCGATTCATTCTTGAGTTGTATTGAAAAAGAAAAGTTGTATTCTTTTTGGAATAAAGGCTATTTGTTATACAATATCCTGAAATGCATAGTCTTGTAATGTATAGTTTTTAATGATGAATTGAAAGTTGAGATTTACTTGTATTGGTTGTGTAAATTATCTTGTATTTATGAAGAAGATGGAAATCCTATCTTGATGATATTCTTCATATCTATTATATGCTTAATTTGGATAAAATTGATCAGTTGGATAAAGGGAAATAATTTATTCCCTTATTAAGATGTAGCTTGTTAAGTTGCATAAGATAAAAAATTATCTAAACAATTCTAACATAGTATTGGAATGTGTAATGAATATGCAGTAAAACTATAGAAATTGTGAAAGATAAGAAGGGTATGACAAACCCTAACACTTAATCATGTAGAGGAAGATTCTTCCTCGCTCAAAGAAATGTAATCTAAAGAATGGTGATATGATCATTAATCATTAGACTTCATTTCCTATAAATTCTACTTCTAGTTGAACCTATTTGGTTGTTACACCTTCTTTGAATGGTTAAGTTACATTTAATGGGACTTTTGATGTTGTTTTCATTCCTTGGATATCTATTTGTTAAGCCTAGTAAAACGAACCTAAAAAGCAATCATAAGTTAAGGAAGTTCTTTAATGACTAAATGAATCAAATTTAGAAAAGAACTTATGGAGTGTTGGATTAGGGTTTAGTAGGGTTGCTGTAATCGGTGCAATAATCCAAATTAATAAGGTATTAATAACCTCCTTGGAGTATGTACATCTTGATGAGGTAGTTTCTATAGGATGTTGGCACATGCCAACTACAAGATTGTACCTTCAAGAAGACAAGGGTCTTCTCAAGGATACAATGTTGCAGTTGACATGTGGCAACACCCTTCTGCATTGATCATCTAGATCTACACACAAATAAGGACTTGAACTTAGTTTCTCTCTAGGTCAAGTTAGTGGCATGTTTAGGATAGGTGGTAGCTTTCAATGGCTTAGGGTACCTTGGCACATCTAGTTGACTTAGGTCAACCAAGTATGCCCATATACCCTAAGACATTGTGAGCGTCTTCCTATAATAAATTATGTTTCTAACTAGGGCTAGGGTTAAACCTTAGACAAGTGGACTAACGGTAGTCAGTAAAGACCATTCTAGATAACATAAGAGTGAGGTGAAGGATGTATTCTAGAATGATGAGTATGTTGTCTAGGAATAGTAACATGAACAGTATGTTGAAAATATTTGGCCAAAGTATCATAAGTTGCTGGTTGCATTGTCTTATGTCACCTAATTTAAAGGAACATGATGTCGGATGAATATTGGTAACAAATATTCGAGATAGGTTATTTAAACAAATCACTCAAGTACTTGAAATAGGGTAGGAAAACCAAGTATCGTAGTATACATAAAGTATTCTATACTTAAGTTAACATGAGAGATCGGTTGGTAACCAAGTCATGGAATGAGAGATCGGTATATCGCCGAATCGTTATAGCTACATATGGTTATTTGTTATGAGATTTATTGGCATGGAATGTGTGTTATAAATGATGTTTTATTTAGAACAGAGAACATTATGTAAAAAAATAATCCTTGTTTCTAAAGTCTTAAAATGGGAATGTTACATCTTGGTATCAAAGCTAAAGGTTGTAGCTCTTGGACCTACTATGTCCATAATCATGATGAAACTTAAATTTTCTTATAACAGAAAATGGTTAGAACAAGAGGAAATGTTGTAAATAATCCTCTGCCTGAGGAAGGAGCAACAACTACCCGAAACTCGATGAGATCCTTGCTACCCTATTGGACACAAGAGATCATTTGGCTGTACTTGAACAACAAGTAATGGGTAATGAGGAGGAAGAAGATGCTGATAACAATAATCAGCCACCTCCTAGGACAACACCAATGTAGGTGTTGATAATAACAATGTGAACATACATGTTCAGCCTGAGAACAAAAGGCTAAATTTCATGTTAGTGAACTCACTAAAGATATAAAAGGATAATTCCACCCAAGTTTTATGGCACCACATTAGGAGATGGGGATGAGAATTAGCTTAGCGAAATGGAGAAATAATTTGTAATAAGGAATTTCTTAGAAGAAACAAAGGTGATATGGGGAGCATATCAACTTTCCCATGAGGCATCTTCATGGTGGGATAGTCGTAAGGATGAGTTAAATATTGATGAAACTAATATCACATGGGATCAATTTAAAGGCTTTCCCATGAGGCATCTTCATGGTGGGACAGCCGTAAGGATGAGTTAAATATTGATGAAACTAATATCACATGGGATCAATTTAAAGGATACTTTAGGCAATGATGGTTGCCATAACTTTACTATGATCAGAAAATGACTGAATTCAGAACTTAGCTCAAGGAAAGCTAACTATAACTAAGTATTGGGAGTGGTTTACAAAAATCCTTAAGTATGTACCTTAGTACCAAACTGATGAGAAGTTCAGGATACAAAAATTCATCATGGGATTGAATCCTGTTATAGGAGGAGAGGTGGATGTTCATAGCCCAACCATGATGGAAGGGGTTGTTGAAAAGGCCATAAGGTAGGAACAAAAATTAAAGGAAATTTCTGCTCATAAGGAGGAAGTAAGGAAGAAAATTCCCAACTCCTCTTCATCATCTCTTACACCTAAGAAAGGACCATGGAAGAAATTTGGAATGAAAAGTAAGTTTTCAATTGATACTAATAAGAAAGAAGTAACAAACAAGTTTTTTGGTAATGCACGGAACAACTTTTTCAAGAACAATAATAATGGACAGAAGACCTATGGGGGTCAAAACGATAACTCTAGGGATGGAAATAAACTTGAGCCTAGAAAGGGACCTGTAGGAGGCTATTATAACTGTGGAAAAGATCATTATGCAAATCAATTCCCTTTGAAAAAGGATGATCATAATCAGTAGCACAAGATACTATATTGCTAGCTTGATAAGCTAAGCGGTGAGAAATAGGCCATACCCATAGAAGTTTCGGGTAAGTTATTTGGTTTACCTATAACTATTATTTTTGATATTGGAGCTATTGAATGTTTTATTTCTAGTAAATTAGCATCAAAAATAAAAAGAAAAGATGGAAACATGGATAAAGCATGGGTATGCGGTATGGAAACAATGTTGTTCATATAGTTAGTATGTGTCTTTTTGGAGCTAGTCCTTGATTTACCTAAATTTTCCACTGAAGTTGATCTTTATGTTACACCTTTGGGGTCTTATGATGTAATCATAGGTGTTAATTGGTTAGCAGAACATAAGGATAAAGTGGACTATTTTGAAAAACACATTAGTTGTTTAGATGACCTGCAGAAAACAACAGAGATTCAAGGTGTGAAACGTGAGATTTCTGTTAGAAAACTATCAGCTATGCAACTTAAAAGGCCAAAAATAAAGGTTGTACCTTATATGCAGTGAAATTATAGAAATAACTAAAGAAAACAGCGATTTCATGGAATGATATCCGTTGTTATGAGATTTCTAGAATAATTTCCAAGTCTTCCACCTAAAAGGGAGTTTGATTTCACAATAGAGATCAAGCCTGGAACCAAACCGATTTCTAAAGCACCATACCAAATGACTACTACAGAATTAGTAGAGCTTAAGGCTCAATTGCAAGAAATTTTTTTCTAAAGGTTTGATTAGACCAAGTGTTTCACCTTGGGAGCACCTGTAATTTTTGTGAAAAAGGATGGAACACTTAGATTGTGCATTGATTATAGAATGTTAAACAAAGAAATAATCAAGAATAGATACCCACTCCCTAGGATTGATGATTTATTTGATCAGATGTGTGGAGCATCGGTATATTCTAAGATAGATCTTTGATCTGGATATCATCAATTACGGATTAAGGATGAAGACATTCATAAAACAACTTTCAAAACAAGGTATGGACATTATGAGTTCATGGTTTTACCTTTTGGATTAACAAATGCACCTGTAACATTTATGAATTTAATGAATAATATATTTCAAGAATACTTAGAAAATTTGTGCTCGTATTCTTGGACAACATTCTCATATATTCTAAAAGTTTAGAGGAACACCATGAGCATTTGAAGATAGTTTTGGAAATATTAAGAAAGAGACGATTATTTGGTAAGTTGTCTAAATGTTCTTTCTATGACACAGAAGTACACTATTTGGGACATGTAATAAGTAAGAATGGAATTGTTGTAGATCCTTCAAAAATTGTAGCTATAACTGAGTGCTATGCACCAAAGAATGTACATGAAGTTAGAAGCTTCATGGGACTTGCTGGCTACTATAGAAAATTTGTAAAATATTTCTCTAAGGTGGTTGCACCAATAACTTCCTTACAGAAGAAGGATAAAAGTTTGTTTGGAATGAGAAATGTGAAATTACATTCAAAATTTGAAGGAACAGTTAACTTCAATCACCTATTCTAGCAGTACCAAATCCTAATGGAGATTTTATGGTGGTAACTAATGCATCTAGTGAAGGTCTAAGAGGTATTTTGTTACAAAATGATCATGTCATAGCTTACGAAAGTAGAAAACTAAAGTTACATGAGTTGAATTATGCTCCACATGATTTAGAGCTTGCTACCATTGTTCATGCACTGCAAGTTTGGAGGCATTACCTGCTTGGTAAACCTTTTGAATTGAAAACTAATCATCTTGGGCTGAAGTATATCTTCACTCAGCCAAATCTTAATGCAAGACAATGAAGGTGGTTAGATTTTTTGTCTCAATATGATTTTGACATCAGTTATATCAAGGGTAAAGAAAATAGAGTGGTTGACGCTCTAAGTCGTAGGAAGCACATTTATGCTCTTATAACATTGAGAACTCAATTTAAGGATGAAGTAAAAAGTGTTATGGAATCTGATTCTTACTTTTAGCAAGTAAAGACAGTGCTTGTTGTAGATCCGAATGATTTGAGGTATAAAGGTTTTCACTTTGATAACGAAGGAATCTTACGATTTGAAAACAGAGTATATGTACCTTCGCTAAATGATTTGAGAAAGAAATTGTTAGTAAAATTTCACAATTCACCTTTTTCTAGACACCCTAGTATTACAAAGATGTTTGCTGATATAAAACAACAATATTTCTGGAAGGGAATGAAAAAGGATGTTATAGATTTTGTGACACATTGCCTTGAATGTCAACATGTTAAAGTGGAACATATGCACCCATCCGGTTTATTGTATCCTCATAGTATACCGTAGTACAAATGGAAAGTGATAAGCATGGAATTTGTTCAAGGGTTGCCTATGTCAAGAAACAAACATGATGTTATTTTAGTAGTTGTGGATAAACTAACAAAGGTAGCACATTTTATTGTGGGTAATCTGAAGGATGATTCTCCTATGTTAGCTAAAATATTTGTACACGAAATTTTCAGATTACATGGAGTACTTGAATTAATCATATCCAATAGAGATCCTAGAATGACATCAAGGTTTTGGCAAATGCTTAATGCAACTCTAGGAACTAATTTGAACTTCGAGCCATGTATCATCCAAAAGCAGATGGACGATGAAAAGAGTTAATCAAGTTTTAGAGGATATGTTACGAATGTATTGTATGGATCTAGTAGTATAAGTGGGAAGAGTACCTTCCACTAGTTGAGTTTGCATATAATAACACATATCATGCCTCTCTTAAGATGGCACCTTTGAAGCATTATACGAAAGAAAATACGGGAACCCAGTTAGTTGGGATAGCATTGAGGATAGAGAGGTAATTGGACCTGAAATTCTTACTGAAATGGAACAATAAGTTAAAATGATTCATGAACACTTGAAAGAAGCAACAGATAGGAAAAAGAGTTATGTTGATTTAAAGTGGGTAGACAGGAAATTTAAACCGATGAGAAATTATTTCTTTGGGTTAAACCAAAAAATAGCTCTATAACTTTTGGCAAGGCTGCCAAGTTATCACCACGTTATGTGGGACCTTTTGAGATAGTTGAAGTAATCAACCTTGTAGCTTACCATTTAGCATTACCTCCTACTTTGTCATGAATGCATGATGTTTTCCATATTTCTTTTCTTAAGAAATACGTTTCAGATTTATCACATGTGTTAAATTAGAATTCCTTGTAGGTCAAGACCCAGGAATAATCATGGTTAAACCCATACGAGTGCTGGAAACTCACTAGTTGCATTTAAGAAATCATGAGATAAGTCAATGCAAGGTCCAATGGGACCAGTTTAATGAAGAAAGTGCAACTTGGGAAAACCTGGATGATATGAAAACTACTTTTCCATATTTATTTGATCAAAATTGACTTTGAGGACTAATAAAAAAATTGTGATTTTATCTTTATATGTCAATAAGTTTGTCGGTTATGGACAAACAACTATTAATTTATGAATAAGCAACTTTGTAAATGCTGATTTTATGGAACTTAAAATTCAGATATTGTTGCAAACTTATGTTATGAAAGTGAATTAGCTAGAGAATTTCTAAGTTTGTATTTAATAAAGGATTTCATTTCATAGTATAAATGAAATGAAATATGGATTGGGTCCATTTTGGTTTGAGATCCTTTTATGTTGACTATTTAAGTTCATTGATTGAACTTCTCATTATTTGATTCTCTTCTAAGATGGAAATTTTCTAGTGGATTGGTTAAGAGATTTAATTGCAAAGTATAGCTTGGATTTGTGGGTAGTCTGAGTTTCAGACCTTTGCATTATATCTACTAGTAGATAGAAGTTAGTAAGGCTTTCTTTTAGACTTGTTTTTAATCTGCTTGGAATTGAATTGGGATTCTTGTTTTGTTGTAGCCTCTTTATGTTTGGACTCCTTATTTTGTCATCTTTAGACTGAGGTAGTGATGCGTGTTCTAAACCTGATTCTTTCCTTCAGAGAAATTGTGTCTGAGAAATAAATATGTATTGATTCTCTCCTTTGTCTATATGGAAAGATGAAGCATACTAATATGAGATATGTTGTAACTAACTCCTTTGCTGCTTGGAAAATTTAAATGTGTTTTTCTATCCTTATGAATTTATGAAATAATGGAAGGACAAGACTTGTTGACTATTTAAAAGTAATTGATAAGATCAATTAAGTCTTGTGATATAATTCTGATGTTGCAGATTATAATATGCTCTTTTCTTAAAAGTAAATTCAGATTTTCTTAATTGTACTTCTTTCTAGATGTGATTACTTATGATTATTGTATGTTGTATATTAATTGTTTCATTAAAGCAAAGTCGTTTAATGAAACAATTAGTGGAATGCACTTTACTTTAATGCTTAGTTCTTATCATGCTTAGTTCATTGAACTGACCCGTGCTAGCAATTTTGCATATGGACATCGTAAGTGATAAAAGAAGACAAGAAATTTCATGTTGTATTGGGATTATTTAATTATGGATCTTATGTAAAGAGTTTCGGTTCATTCTTGAGTTGTATTGAAAAAGAAAAGTTGTATTCTTTTTGGAATAAAGGTTGTTTGTTATACAGTATGCCTGAAATACATAGTCTTGTAATGTATAGTTTTTAATGATGAATTGAAAGTTGAGATTTACTTGTATTGGTTGTGTAAATTATCTTGTATTTATGAAGAAGATGGAAAACCTATCTTGATGATATTTTTCATATATGTTATATGCTTAATTCAGATAAACTTGATCAGTTGGTTAAAGGGAAATAATTGGATTCCCTTATTAAGATGTAGCTTGTTAAGTTACATAAGATAATAATTTTATCTAAACAATTCTAATATAGTATTGGAATGTGTAATGAATATGCAATAAAACTATAGAAATTGTGAAAGATAAGAAGGGTATGACAAACCCTAACACTTAATCATGTAGAGGAAGATTCTTCCTTGCTCAAAGAAATGTAATCTAAAGAATGGTGATATGATTGTTAATCGTTAGACTTCATTTCCTATAAAGTCTACTTCTAGTTGAACCTATTTGGTTGTTACACCTTCTTTGAATGGTTAAGTTACATTTAATGGGACTTTTGATGTTGTTGTCTTGTCCCTTGGATATCTATTTGTTAAGCCTAGTAAAATGAACCTAAAAAGAAATCATAACTTAAGGAAGTTCTTTAATGACTAAATGAATCAAATTTAGAAAAGAACTTATGGAGTGTTGGATTAGGGTTTAGCATGGTTGTTGTAATCGGTGCAATAATCCAAATTATAAGGTATTAATAACCTCCTTGGAGTATGTACATCTTGATGAGGTAGTTTCTGTAGGATGTTGGCACACGCCAATTGTAAGACTGTACCTTTGAGAAGATAAGGGTCTTCTCGAGGATACAACATTGTAGTTGACATGTGGCAACACCCTTCTACATTGATCATCTAGATCTACACACAAATAAGGAATTGAACTTAGTTTCTCTCTAGGTCAAGTTAGTGGCATGTTTAGGATAGGTAGTAGCTTTCAATGGCTCAAGGTACCTTGGCACATCCGGTTGACTTAGGTCAACCGAGTATGCCCATATACCCTAAGACATTGTGAGCGTCTTCCTATAATAAATTATGTTTCTAACTAGGGCTAGGGTTAAACCTTGGACAAGTGGATTGATGGTAGTCAGTAAAGACCATTCTAGATAACAAAAGAGTGAGGTGAAGGACGTATTCTAGAATGATGAGTATGTCATCTAGGAATAGTAACATGAACAATATGTTGAAAATCTTTGGCCAAAGTATTACTGAGTTGTTAGTTACATTTTCCTATGTCACCTAGTTTAAAGCAATGTGATGTCAGATGAATATTGGTAATAAATATTCAAATAGGTTCTTTAAATAGATCACTCAGTACCTAGAATAGGGTAGGAGAACCAAGTATACGTAGTATACATAAAGTATTATATACTTAAGTTAACATGAGAGATCGGTTGGTAATCGAGTCATGGAATGAGAGATCGGTATCATATCGAATCATTACAATTGCATATGGTTATTTGTTATGAGATTGATTGGCATGGAATGTGTGTTCTAAATGATGTTTTATTTAGAATAGAGAACATTATGTAAAATATAAATATAAATTCCTTGTTTCTAAAGTCTTAAAATGGGAATGTTATGATCAATACCTTGGAGTAATCTGTGCTTTTGCTTGAAAATATTTTCCTTCATTCGGATGTCATTTTCAATCCTTCTCTTTGGTTGTGGATCGTGTTGAGCCTAGTATTGTTTGTAGTTATTAATTCCATGGAGAAAAAATGAAATTCAGGCATAAAGATGGGGTTTTCCCTTTCTTTTTATTTTCCATAGTCATGAATGATGGGTGTATCTTCCTGTTAAATTTTCACCCCAACATCCATGGGTAGTACATGCACATCTCACGATTGGATCATATATGGCCATGTTTCAAGTAGTAGTGGAAGCTCCACATGTCCAAACAATGTAACTCGAGGCGAGGCCAAGGGATAGTCCTTAAATAAATGCAAGCTTTCCACATGTCCTAGGTTCAAAAGAAGACAAAACAAGCATTTGAATCGGCTAAGTATGAAAGGTTCGGTGGATGGTGCCACATGTCTCATCGGCACAACTTCAAGGGTTGAAGCCAAGGTGGTTCCCCAAACTTACACAACCCCTCCACATGTCCTAGGTCGAAAAAGGGACAAAGTTCATCCATTTAATTAATTAAGTATAAGAGGGTGGAGTGAAAGCCTCCATGTATCTCAATGGCCAATTTTAGAGGAGTGAATCCAAAGCGGAAACTCAAATGAGCACTGCAACTCTCACATTTCTAGGGTCCGGGGATGTCGGAAGAAAAATTCAAGGTGGACAGGATGAATCCCAAATTAGATAAGTATAAAAGAATGAGTGTCGGAAGCCTCCATGTGTCTCTTCGGTGCGACTTCAAAGTTAGAATCCAGGAGGTAAGTCCCAAAGTGTCTCTTTGGTTAGCCATGTGGTCATAGTCAAAAGAAGGGGTAGAGTTGGATCAAATTGAATCAACTAAGTATAGAAGGGTTTGTGGAAGCCTCCACGTGTCAACTCGGCACAACTTCAAAGGAAAAATCTGGAGGTAAGTCCCAAATGTGCACTGAGCCTCCATGTGTCAAGGTCAGACATATGGCCTTGCCAAAATAAAAGGGACTTAGTCGAAAATACCAAAAATACTGGAACTTGGTCTCCCTAAGGACACGTGGTCATGTTTCAAGTGAAGGTGGAAAGGTGGGCCCTTTTTGTGTTTTGATGCTTTGAAAATTCAAAGCGGGAAAGTGGGCCATCGAAGTGATTTGGGAATTATTTCTTTTTTCAATTTGGGCATAAATTATAAAGTATTGATCCACTATGTCATTGAAAATTCAAAGTGGGAAGCGGGCCATCGAGTGATTTGGGAATTTGGGCTTTGTTTCCATAAAGAGCTCAAAGTTATAAAGTGACCCATGGCCCCACTCATGCCAAGGGATAAAGTCAAATGTTGAGCCCACATCAAAATTCAAAGCGAGGGAGGCGGGTCGGTGAGAAATTTGAGTTTTTGAGCCCACATTGAAAAGAGGTAAAATTATAAAAGTGAGCCATGACTCCATCACCACTCAAGTAAAGCCACGTGTCAAGCCCATATCAAAAGTGGGTGGGTGGCCAAAATGTTCCAAAGTGCCATTTCTCTAAAAGGCACAAAATACAAAAGGCATCCTCAGCCCGCTTCAGTTTAAATCTCTCCCACGTGGATGACTCAAATTCAAAGTTTGCAAAGGTAGGATGAATGGATGCGATTCAATGCATCTGGTTTTTCCGCCAAGCATGGAAACAGCTGAGGCATTGGAGAAGTTCAGACGTCGATTTCTTGAATCAATTTCATCATTTTTGTAACCAAATGTAACCATTCTTGGAAGCTATTTAATGGCTTCTCACATGTATTGTTAGGGTTGGATCTGGTACTCTATAGAGGTAATATATTCAAAGTAATCAATACATAATTTTTCCCCTTTCTTCCTCTACTATTTCTTCTTTCCTTGTCTGAAAATTTGGGAATCATCCATATTTTATGATAAGAAACTTTTTGTTCTTGTTTATATGATTTCTGGAACTTTGTGTCTGTGGAATTATATTGGTTATGAAAGTGAATGATTCTACTCTACATCTCCTGGTTCAATACGTATAAGGTTATACTCTGTTATCTATATTTCTAAAGGTATTGTTATGTTCTTCCTCTCTCATCTCCTTAATTCTTCCATTTTTGTATTGATGATCTTTGGGCATAAAACATTTCAAAGTATCAGGAATCCACACTTTGAAAGTTTGTACATTTGTATATAAGTTTTGTTACTTTCTTTCAATAAGGGAACCTCTCCCATTAAAGAGGAGGGACTTTTTGTCCCCTGACTGTGGTTTGTTAAAGTATCCATTTTAAAAACCCAATCATTTTTGGTGACTCTACTGGGGATTTCATTTCAAATGGATCCCTTTCTAAAATAACAACTTCAAGATCATTTTTGGTATGATGACTCTATGGTATACATGTGGGAAGAAAATCTCTTGGGGTTGAGGATTCCCATTTTCAACTTCTGGAGAAAAAAAAATTCTCTCTTCTTCCAAAGCAAGAAGGAATAGAGGAACTTGTTCTACAAGCACACCTCTGTTAAAGACAAAATTCCAAGGATAGCATTCCTCAAGAACATCTCAGTCCTAATCTCCATGCTTTGATACTTGTTGGTGTTTTAGTTCCCCTTTAGTCAATTTTTCCAAAGATGGCAGCCCCTTTGCCTTGGGGACAACAGGTTGGGCCTCTTGCTCTTCCTCAGCCATTGCATGAGTTACCTAGGGGTAATAAGAAATTTTTTTCCCAAATTTTGGGGTGATGGGAAGGTTCATCCAGATGAACACATTATAGCCTTCATTGTTGCATGTGGGATTCTTGGGGTTGAACATGAAGATGTCTCTGTCAGGATTTTTGTGGAGACATTATAGGACAATGCTACTGATTGGTTTTATCATCTTCCCTATTGGATGATCACTAATTGGAATACCATGACAACTTAGTTTGAGCAGCGTTTCAAACCTGTTGAAGATGTGCATGCTCTATTAGCTCAAATCTCTCATATCAAGAAGGAACCATTTGATCCCATGAGGATTTTGTGGCTAAATTCAACAAGCTAATTCATAAAATTCCACAGAACACTCGTCAGTGGATCAAATCCAAAAGTGCTTCTTCCTCAATGCCCAGTTACCTGAAGTGAGTTATGCACTAAGGAGAGCTAACCTTGTAACTCTGGATGTTGATCAATGGTTAGCTATCAGTGTTGAGGATGATTTAATCATGTCTGGTAAACTGAAAAGAGAATCCTCCAAATCTAAAGCTTCTTCTTCTTCCTCTTCCCCTAGAGCCAATTCTAATCAGTTAGTACAGAAGCTTGCAAATGATCTCATTGCTATCAAGAAACAATTGGCTCAGCATACTCCTTACCAAGATGTTCCAAGGAAGAATTTTCAGCCCAGGAACCATTTGCCTTCTTCTTAGACCAGATTGGCTATTGAAGGCCCACCCATCAAGGTTCTAGTCAATGCAACTTGTGAAGTTGAAGAACCTGATGATGAGGAGTGTAATGAACTCTATGAAGAACCAAAAGAAGAGGTTGATGAAGAACTAGAAGAGCTTGGTGGATCTCAAGTTCATTTCCTCACCACTGAAGGTATGGATGATGAAGATGAATATGATGAAAGAGTGGTAGATATGAATAGTGAGTCATATATTTTATGACTGGAGCAAACAAACAAAAAAGAAAAAGTGGTGTAGCCTACTAAGAAGTCCAAGGAGTTTCCTATAACTATTCCAGTGGTTGTAAGAATAGGATGCTCCTATTCCCACTACCTCCACATAAAAGGTGAGTAATGCTAATCCTCCTTCTTCTACTTATATTTCCAAAATCCTTTTGTCCTTCAAATCCTAAAAATGATAAATCAAAAGTCTCTCAAGTTCCTAGCAATGATGCCCCATCCACCTCTGGATCTTTTGATATCATTGATCACCTCAAAAGGACCAAAATCCAAATTTTAGAGGCAGAGTTTTACCAGACCCATCCAAAAGCTTTTGCTAAAATGGTAAAACTTTGTCAATTCCAAATCCAAAGTCTCATCCAAGTACTTCTAAAGGTATTTTTCCCACCCCCTCTTCCTCACCTCAATCAAGCCTTGTGGCTACAATCACTTCCCCTAATGAGAAAATTGAACCATTCTATGTGACTCTTCTCATAGCTAGCCATAAACTCAGTAATTGTGTTATAGACTCAGGAGCATCTAGATAATGTAATGCCTAAAAAAGTAGCTCATGCTTTGGGCTTACTCTAACACATGCCTTTGGTTCTGTTATTCCATGGAGAGTAGGAAAGTGCCTTTGGTTGGAAGAATTAAAGATGCACAAGTATCTTTTGCTTCTTTTCCTAGAGAAAAGGGTCTTAGCCACCATTTTGGTAGTTGATATTCCTCCCTCATATGGGATGTTGCTGAGTAGAAATTTTTTAAGGAGGTAGGAGGTGAAATTCAAATGGATTGGTCACATGCTTTGATCCTAGTCAATGGAAAAATGAAGAAGTTTCTACCTGAGAAACAGACTAAATACATTGTGTAAAATATTGATGATCCAAAAGCACATATACTCTATGAAGATATAGGGCATGGTAACTACATGATCATGTCACAAGATGAGGAAAAAATTCCTAAGGGAGTGATTCATGACCCCAATGGCATTTGGACTCTGGAGTTTGATGGAAGCTTCTCTTCAGTTGGTTCTAGAGTTGGAGTGGTGTTAACTCTCCAGAAGGGAACATTCATCCTTTTTCTTTCAAGATTTGTTTTGAAAATACAAACAATATAACTGAATATGAGGCACTCATACTTGGATTGAACATGGCAAAAAGAAATGGGAGTGAAGAATCTTTGTGCTCATGGTGATGCAAAGCTGATTGTGAAATAGGTTAGAGATATTTTCAAGTCAAGAATAGGAGATTGAAACATTATAGAAATCTTGTCTAGGATTCCATTGAGTTTCTTGATGATTTCTCCATTGAATTTGTGCCAAGAGAAAGGAACACGAGTTGATTCTCTAGTTGTCTAGGATCTTGTTGATTCCTCACCCAAATTTATCTCGGGAGAAATTTACCATTGAAATGATTCATAGGCCTAGTGTACTAGATAATGCAAATATTGTCGGTAGGTTTTCAATGATGATCAACACTTGCTCTCATTTTTAGAACTTAAGGATAATTTTGATCAGCTATATTTTGAAGGAAGTGAGACCTTTCCTAGAGAGTGTGTATCCTCTAATGAAGGAGATATCAAGGAAGAGATGGATCAAGATGGTTGCATCAAATTAAAAGGTAACAAGATCCCTAAAGGGATGGTGAGTTTGGAAGAATTGTTTGATAAGCATGATAGGTACATTAAGTCTAAACCTTCCCAAGGAGCTTGCAGTCCTATTGAATGTGAAAGGTTGATATTGGGAGTCTTGATGAACCCAAGATGGTGAAATTGGGAAAATTTGCACTCAAGAGGAGAAGAAAAAGACACTAAATCTACTAAAAGGTATGATGATGTTCTCTCCTACAATATGATGATCAACTTACTAGCCAAAGGATATGCAACATTTTTCCCTTTGAAACCTTATATCAAATGTTCATAACAAAAAAAGAAAATACAATATTAAATGAATGCACTAACATCAAGAATTTATTTTCTTGTACTATATCTTTTTTATAGATAAAAAAAATATAGAGGACATTAGAAGCTATACGACAAAGGAACTTGGCACTCAAAGTGGCGCATGACTTGGGATTGTCGATTAAAAATGCCTATAAGATTGACATGGAGTGTTGTTGGCAAGGATTTGGAATTTGAAATAGATGACACGGAGTATAACATACAATATGCACCCTTGGTGCACATAAATATGATATGTTGGCGGGTATATATATTACTTTAATGGATGGATGACACTATTTATCTTGGGATAAAGATTAGCGCACAGATGGCGCATGACACACAAATGTCGATAGGGTTTTTATGCATTTTGGCGTGAAAGAGGATGTTAAACACATGGATGTAAAGCGCACCTTTTCTTGTTTTGATTTTCCTTCCATAACTTCATCAAAAACATTGAAATGGCCATAACTTTGAACATAGCTCGGATTTCTCCATGGTTGGACTTTTGGAAATCTTACGAGGTCCTTTATCTAACTATTACAAGATGATATTAAATTGGGTGAGAAAAAATTCTTAAAAATGCAGAAATACAGTTCGCCATTTTGGGTTCAAAAAGTGTCTTAAAGACCTACATTATTTCTGATTAAATCCATAAAATGATATTTTATTCTATTCTATTCAATCTCCCTCTAATATTTCCTATATAAATTATAAGGAGGTCTTCTTATGTCTAAAGGATGAAACCATTTTTTTTATGAATATTTTTGACTTTGGCGGGTGAATGGTTCAAAAAAACACTAAATTTGAAATGTAATGTTCACTTTTCTGCATTTAAGATAAATTCTTTGGAGAGATTTGCATGTCAATTGGATTTCTCAACCCTCTCTGTTTTCATTTACATCCTTGAAAATCTTTCACTATGATCTAGAAGAGAAGAAGAAATTATGGTTTAAATCTATTGGCAAAAGTGTTCTTATTCACATAGTTTATTGCTATTTTATGATGATCTTCTTAAGGCTATCTCCTTGGCAAGTTAGATTAGGAGATGCAACATATTTTATCCCTGAGGAATAAACTAGGATCCAGGAGAGATTTTTCGATTTTTCCTACACAAGCAAGAAGCAAAGGCAATACAAGTCCAAGGTCATTATACTATTTTTGATTTGCCATCCATAGTTACTAAAGGAAAATATATTTCCCAATACATCATTCAACATGGATTTCCAACATTATTCCTATAGGAAGAAGAATGGTGAGATTCACATCTATGTGGATTTCAGAATTTGAATCAGGCCTCTTTGAAAGAAAAATATCCTCTCCCCATGATGGATCAAGTTTTTCAAGTTGTCACAGGCTCTGAGATGTTTTCTATGCTTGATGGATTCTCTGGATACAATCAAGTGGAAGTCAATACCCAGATCAACAGAAAACTATTTTTACTACTCCTTGGGCACCTTTTCCTACAAGAGAATGTCTTTTGGTCTTATCAATGTTGGTGCCACCTTTCAGAGGGAAATGGACTTGGATTTTAGTAGTCAAAGGGAAAGTGTATTGTTGTGTACCTTGATGATTTGACTATTTTCTCCAAAACAAGGGAAGATCACTTTCATCATCTTGAAGCGATCCTCCTCGAGAAATGCGAGAGAACATGGAGTTTATCTCAATCCAAAGAAGTCTATATTTTTGTGTCTTGAAGGAAAGTTCTTTGGGGCATATTGTCTCCAAGAAGGAATCAAGATAGATCTAGAAATATTTCAAGAAATCAACAGATTCCTCTTCCCACAAGAAAAAGGGTGTTCACTCTTTCTTTGGTAAGATAAACTTCCTAAGGAGATTCATTCCTGATTTTTGAACTGACTATGAGCATTTCTCACATGATGAAAGGAAATAAAAACTTTGGTTGGTCTTCCGAGGGTAAGGAAGCATTTGAAGGTATCAAGAAATCCATTGCTAAAACTCCCATCTTAGCATGTCCTTGATTTCAGAAGGATTTTATCATCTATTGTTATGCTATAGAGAATACCTTGGTTGTTGTGCTAACTCGAAGAAATTCTGAGGATCATGAACTTCAATTTCATTCATGAGCTATGTTCTAAAAGCTCATGAATTGAAATATACTATGATGGAGAAACATGATTTTGCAGTGGTCAAAGATGTCAAGCTAGTTTCATTTTTATATTCTTAATTCTCACTTTGTTGTGCTTGTACTAATACAACCATCAAATCTATTCTTACACAATAGGAGTTTGGAACTAAGAGAGGAAATTGGGTAGAAAAATTCCAAGAATATGACCTTGATATCAAGCCAACTAAGCTAGTCTAGGGTAAAGGCTTGTGTGAGCTTATTGCTAAAGGAGCTGATGCAAAATTGTCCAAAGAAGCAATTGATGTTCTGTTGTCCTCTTCCTTAGTTCAATAGATGAATGGTATGTTGATATTGCACATTTTCTTACTTATGGAGAGTTTCCATCTCACTTGAGTGCTAAGGAAAAGAGGGCTATTAAGTTAAGGTCTCACATAGTATGTATTATGGGAGAATGCTTTGTTCAAGTGAGGCATAGATGGAAGATTCTTGAAGTGTGTGGACAAAGAGCAATAGAAGAAGTTGTTCTTAGATTTTCATGATCAGGCTTATGGAGGCATTTCTCTTCTATTTTCACTACCCATAAAATCCTTCGTGTTGGGTACTATTGGCCTACATTATTTAGAGATGCATCAAAATGGGTAGGTAAGTGTGAAGCCTGTCAAAATTTTGTTGGGAGACCTAAGTTGGCTGCTTTTCCACTAAAGTCTAGTAGTGATTGATGAGCCTTTTCAACAGTGGGGATTGGATTTCATTGGAACTCTTAACCCACCTTCCAGTGCTAGGACATACTCACGTGCTAACTACTAGATTACTTCACAAAGTGGGTAGAGGCTATTCCAGTCAAAATCACTACTTCTGAGGTGGTGTGTAATTTCATTAAAGAGAACATCTTGATAAGGTTTGGGGTACCAAACAAGATTGTGACTGATAATGCTTCAAATTTTTCTTCTTTTGAGATGATGGATTTTTCTATGGTTATGGAATTTCCTTGCTCATTCTTCAGAATACTACCCCCAAGGGAATGGACAAGAAGAATCAACAAATAAGAATATGGTAACCATCGTTCGGAAGCTTGTCAATGACTCTTAGAGGAATTGGCACAAGAAACTTTATGATGCTCTCTAGGAAGATAGAATTACACCAAAAGAGCAATTGGAATGTCTCCATTTCAAGTGGTGTATGGTGTTGAAGCTCAATTACCAAGTAATAGTGGAATTACCAACCTTGCACTTAATGAAGGCTATTGAAGATTCAAGTTTTACCAGTTCCTTGGACAAGAGGATCATGTATCTCTAGAAGCTAGATGAAGACATGTTGCAAGTTTTTGATAGAATATCATCTCATCAACTGAAGGTGAAAGATTTGTTTGACAAGAAAGCTAGACCCAAGATATTTTCAAGTGGGAGACATTGTTTTCTATGGGACAAAAGACATGAACCTCAAGGAAGCCATGGTAAGTTTGATTCTCTTTGGCTTGGTCCTTTCAAAATCAGGCACTTTGCTGGAGAAAATTCGTTCTATTTGGATTATATGGATGGATCTCCTCTCCCACTTCCTTATAGTGGGTAGTATTTGAAGTTGTTCAAGTCCTAGGTGACTAGGTAGTCCTTCTATATATTGTGTACAGTGTTTGATTTTTGGTCATTCCTTTGTGTTTTGTTTATGTCTTTCCTTTTGGTTTGTTTTCTTTTCATGTGTTTTGTCTTTGGTTGGTTTTCCTTTGACTCTATTTTCCCAATGGATAAGGCACTGGTCTTATTTCCTATAGTTTTTCTATGGTTCTTGATCTTTCCTCATTCCTTTGTCAAGTCATCCCCAGAAAGAGCTAGTTGTTGTTGCCCTCAAAATTCCCCTCTTTTTAAAGTCAAGTTTGAAAATTTTGAGTCAATACCTTGGTAATCCATTCTTTTTCCTTGGATTCGTTGTAATCCTTCTCTTTGGCTATGGATCACGTTGAGCCTAGTATTGTTTGTAATTTTTCATTCCATGGAGAACAATTTGAAATTCAGGTGTAAAGGTGGGGTTTTCCCTTTCTTTTTATTTTTCCACAGATTTTGAATGATGACAAGCGTATCTTCCATGTAATTTTTCCCCAACATCCATGGGTATTACATGGACATATTTGATTAGATGTGTGGCATGGCCATGTTTCAAGTGATAGTGAAGCCTCCATGCATCCAATGATGTAACCAAGGCGGGGCCAAGGGGACAATCCTCAAATAGCAAAGGCTTTCCATGTCCCAAGTCCAAAATGAAGATAGAACAAGCCTGAATTGGCTAAGTATGGAAGGTTCAGTGGATGGCTGCCATGTGCCTCATCAATGTAACTTCAAGGGTCGAAGCCAAGGGTGGTTCCCCAAACTTGTGCCAACTCTCCACATGTCCTAAGTCCAAAAAGGGACAGAGATGATCATTTAATTGACTAAGTATGAGAGGGTTGGTAGAATCCTCCATGTGCCTCGCGCGTTTTAAAGGAAGTGAACTGAAAGGGAATCTTAAATGAGTGCCATATCTCCACATGTGGGGAAAGTTAAGTGGGAAGTAGACAAAGTTGGCTAGTTTAAAAGTCAGGGTGGAAGGAGCCATCCACGTGTCTCTTTGGTGCAACTTCAAAGGAGAATAATCGGACTCAAATGAGCGCCAGTCTCTCAAGTGTGTTTGGCTTGCGTGGTCATAGTCAAAGAAGTGGGTAGAGAGACCATTGAATTGACTAAGTATAAATGAAGGTTTGGAAGCCTCCACATGTATCATCTCAAAGTGCAAATTCAAAGGAAAAATCAATGAATGGGTTCCCAGAAATGTGCATGCGAGATCTCCATGTGGTCAAAGACATATGGACCCACTGAAAGAAAAGGGACTTAGTAAAAATACAAAAATGCATAAGAATTGGCCGTGTCAAAGGAGACATGTCAATGTTTTAAGTGAAGGTCTCAAAGGTGCTAAGCCCTTTTTGTGTTTGATGCATTGAAAAGTTCAAACAAAAGGGACTTAAATTATAAAAAGCACAAAAATATTGAAAATTCAAAGTGGGAAAGCGGGTGGTGAGTGATTTAGGAGGTGAGCCCTTTTTTGTTTCCATACCAAAAAATCTCAAAAAGTTATAAAGTGACCGTTTACTCATTGTTGCTAAGGATAAAGTCAAATATTAAGCCCGCATCAAAAGTCAAAGTGGGGAGGCGGGTCGGTCGGTGGAGTAATTTGAGTTTTGAGCCATGTTGAAAAGAGGTAAAATTATAAAAGTGACCCTGACTTTTGTTGCCACTCAAGTAAAGCCACGTGTCAAGCCCATATCAAAAGAAGGTGGGTGGGCTGAAATGTTTGAAGTACCATTTCTATAAAGGCACAAAATACAAAAGGCATCCTCGAGGCCCACTTTTTTAAATCTCTCCCACGTGGATGGATCAATTTAAAGTTTGTAAAGGTAGGATGAATGGTTGCAATTCAATGTTCGGTTTTACTAGTCAAGCATGAAAATGAATGAGGCATTGGAGAAGCTCAAATTAGTTTATTTGAATCACTTTCATCATTTTTGTAACCGAATGTAACCCTTCTTGGGAAAGATATTTAATGGTTTCTCCATGTTGTTGTTAGGGTTGGATCCAGTACTGTAAAGGTAATAGATTCGAAGTAATCAATATAAAGTGTTTGTTCCCCTTTCTTCCTCTGTTATTCCTTCTTTCCTTGTCTAAAATTTGGGAATCATCCATATTTTATGATAAGAAACTTTTTGTTCTTGTTTATATGATTTTGGAATGGAATTATATTGGTTATGAAAGTGAATGATTCTATTTTGCATCTCCTTGGTTTAATACATATAAGGTTATACTTTACTATCTATATTTCCTGAAGGTATTGTTATGTTCTTCCTTTCTCATCTCCTTAATTCTTCCATTCTTTTGTATTGATGATCTTTGGGCATAAAACATTTCAAAGTATCAGGAATCCACACTTTGAAATTTGTACATTTGTATATAAGTTTTGTTGCTTGCTTTCAATAAGGAACCTCTCCCATTAAAGAGGAGGGACTTGTTGTCCCCTAGATTGTAGTTTACTAAAGAACTATTTTAAAACCCAACAAGGCCTTTAAGGATACAAATTGTGCCTACAAAATGACAACTTGTGCCTCTTACCTTGTACTATCTCCAACCGTGTGACCAAATTCACCACCTACCCTTGTAGGGCGTATATCCGAACTATAATTGTAGCCATATGCAAAGTTGCCCTAGCCTTGGTGGTACTTCACATAGTTTTGATGCCCACCACTATCTATACCTATCTATAACTCTAGAATCATCAATCCATTGGTCTACCACCTTCTCTTTTAAACAGTGCAAAGGCACGTCAAGGGTGTGGTAGAGGCATAGGCCTCTCCATGTCGTCCCTCATGTATTGTGGAAATGGTGGTGGTATATCCCATGGAAATAATGGTGTCAACTAACCCTATCAATGGGGATCATATCGTATTCGAACCACAATGCCCTCTATCCATCCCACATGTTGTAATCTATCCAACTCGATGGCCATCTAAATATATGAAGGAAGCCCACATATGGCCTCCAAATTATGTCTACGTCGGACAACCCCTATATTAAATTCTTGTAATAGGCTACATCATGTGTAGCTCTGGTAGCTCAGTGCTCTCAAACCACATATAACCATCACTTGTAGCCCACCCAGAACAAAACACAGCTCGAATGCATCAATTTGAGGCATGCCCGTTGGATGCACACATACGATGTGCTCATATTGACAGTGAAGTAGGAAGGTACAACAGTGGAATGAACAACCGAAATCACCCATAGGCCTATAACTCTCTATATATCTACACCAAGAAGGATGGTAGCCATGCAAAGTGGGTCCTTTCCTCTATCATATCATATAGAAACCCCATCAATGATCATGGGAATCTCCCACCCTCTGCATCGACAAATCAAAAGAGAACACTACCTCCATCATCATAACTACTAGCCTCATCTCCTTCAGATGGGCTTGGTACATATCTCCATAACTCATCTTTGGTTTATGGAACCTTAACTTTGCAGGCCCTCACCAAACATTATCGGCATCAACTCCTCGGATGCATATGAAGAAATTGAGTATACCGCATCCCTACTATCTAGGAAGCCACCGAATCCTATACACATCCTCTAAGGTGATGGTCATCTCACATGTCGGCAAACGAAATGTGTTGGTCACCGAATCCCATCTGGTGATGTGGGTGACCATCAAACTTAGTTCTGTACTTGTCGGTAACGCCTAACCCCAATCATGGCCTACCTCGGCCACATGTTGCCACTCCTCACCTATCCTTCTCCCTTATACTACTACTAATGGGGGAGGTAACTTATCACATATAATGAATTATGGTACATCATGTTTGCATCCAACAAACCATCACATTATCAAAACTTGACCATACCCACATTCACCCTTAACCCTGCCTATAACTATTATCCGATCTATTCTCATTTAACAATACCGCACTCACCCACCCACCCTTACTCATCTCCTAGCCCATTTTCTCTCAATGTTGATCGACATCGGTTCTTCTTGGTGGCACCGATCTCCCAAAATTGGTCTCGATCACCCCATCCATGACCAATGCTAGCTAACTCCCACCGACATCACCCACCCTTGGTGACATCGGTCACTTTCTCAAAATTCCCCATTTCTCCCTACTTACCCACCCATTCCTACCAAAATCCCCCTCAACCCCTCCCCAACCCTCATTCACCTAACTACACCTTCCTCCATTCCTATTTCACCCATTTTCTTCCCAAATTCAAATTTAATCTTCCCCCAAACCCATTTTACCCTAACCTGATTTCTATAAAAAAATCTACCTAACAAATGAGGAATGGGATTAGATCTTACCTTGTCTCGTCATTGTCTACATGGTGATGGTTTGGCTAGATCTTTGCGCTAGAAGCCCACCCAACCCCTCTCCTACCTCTTCCATGCTGAAATCTACCTCGAATCTCTCCACCAATCAACTCAGTCTACCCAATCTCACAGACACATCTACCTAGCTCCTCTCACCACTCGAGATCTCACCACCTTAGCCAAATAAAATTCCCTGTCCTTTCCTTTTGAAAATCACCAAAAGTAAAATGGTTTTGTCATTTTCTCCAATGGTACAATACAATAATGATTCCATAAAATATGGAATTTTTATTTTATAAACCCACCCCAACCTGATTGACACCTGAGTCCTATTTTTCCCTAGTCAACCAATGTCGGTCACCCTATGCGACATCGATAAACCCTCATAATTATTTACTATTGCTAAACTTCCTTTTTCCTACAACCATAAGATATTACCCACATCCCTTTTTATCATATCGAAACCCATTGAACCATACCTATAAACCCAACCTACCCCTACATTTCCTTTTTTGTGTCTTAGGAGTTGTTATTTTACCTATACCTTGGCATTACCTGTGTCATTACCTATATACCTTGACCTGAACCACTTTTTGTGACCTTTGACCCTTTGTGCTCACTATACCTTGTGACGTGGTTACCCATGTTGTTCATCCTACCGACCTTACATTGCCTATTGTCATGTTGTTTATCTTGACTTGACCTTTGGTGTACCGGAACATACCTAAACGTTCCTACACCTGACCTCTGTTGTGTTTCCACACCATATCCTATACCTTGGATACCAAAATCACTTCAACCCTGTTTGGATAGACCTATCGACCTTATGACATAAATTTTGAAAGCTTCTCAACCTGGTACCATGCTATAGTTTCCAACATGTGCGTACATTCAACTGCCACTACCTTTGACCCTGACCCATTTACCTATTTTACCTGATTTGACCTTTTCCCTTTACCCAATGTGCCCACTGATCTTCATTTTCACACCTCATTTTATCAAACCACTCAACGCTTCCATATCTCACCTCATTCATTCCTAGTTTTAGGGGGTTACCTTCACCCACACTTGGGAAAACACCACCCTCACTTACAATCAACACAACCATTTCCTGGAGGGATAGTGCCACTTACCAATACAATCCACATGAAAAAATGGGGTAAAATGTAGACACAAAAATTGGATCACACTCCCCTTGGTCCCCTTTTGAATAACCAACTTAAACACATTCACCTAACCATGACCCTTATACCCCACATTAATATTAATTTAATTATTTACAATTAAATTAATACCCATCCTCACCCCATTTATTAATTTAATTTAGTTACTTTAATTAAATGGATGCACACCTCACCTAGACACCTCACCATAGACCTATTCATAACATGTTTCCATAAATGAATAAGACTTGGTTCAACCCTAAAACTCAAGGCCTATTATTTCGTAACCATCTTCCTGCTCATAAAAATGTAACATCCATTCTAATAAGTGGATAAAGGAATGAACGACACAAATGATACTAGATCTGCCATTTTTAGTAAACCTAGGGAATCTCGCTTTAACCAACACCGGTCATCCCGAAACCAATGTGGGTCAACCAAGAACTATTATTGATTACCATTTATTCACCTTGAAACCTTATTTTGGTTAGCACATTTTGAGATTAAGGAGACAAAAAGAGAACTATATGTAAAGGGAACCTGTGATGCTTTTCAAACAATATGGGCGGTAGGAGGAACCTGTAATGAAAGCAAGACAACCCAAAAGCATTAAACAATATGGGCGGTGCAGCGGGAGCTAGATCCGGGAAGTATGGTACTTCCTAGATGGTTGTCAATCCAATCCTATTGTTATTTTAAAATGATTTAGGTATCTCACTTAAAACACAATAAGAAACAGATCTAATCTAACAGGCTAAGCTAGAATAGAATCCACAGGTCAAAGGGTTGGTTATGAGTTCTGCAGGTCTGATGAAGGTGTTGGGTAGGTCACAGGTGAGTGAGGGTGAGGTAAAATGGGGTGGATAGGTCTCTTTAAGGCTATGTGGGAAAACAGAGACCAGATCACGTCGGTCGTAGGGGTGACCGACCGTGGTTAGGTATAATCAAGCGCACATTCTTGTGAGATCTGGGAATGTCACAGAATGGGGTTTTGGTCCCCTTTGTGATTGCACAAAGGATTTAGTTGGTTGGGAGGAGGTATTAGGTGACAAGGGTAGGTTTTTATGAGGTTTTGATGGGTTTATGAAGGTACAACACGTTGGAGATGGTCAATAAGGAGCAAGATGGACAATAGGTGGTAAAACAATGATGAAATGAATTAACCAGGAAGTATGATATTATACTTACTTGGATGTCATTTCTGAAAGTATGTATGTGTGAAGGATGGAGGTGTTGATGATGAGTTTTGGAGGCTGCAAGTGATCACCAACTGGAGAAAAGCTTTTGCATGGGCTGCATGCACACTCCTCTTTGCTTGGGTAGATCCGAATGTGGCTGGGATGGCTGTGCAGGAGAAGATGTTCAATCTCCTTCTTTGGATGTGAGTTCTTGCTGGAATTGGCTCTCTAAAGATGCTATCTTTTTGAGATCTCGCTCTTTCTCGTCAAACTTTTTCTCCAATGTTTTCCAACCTTGAGAATAAGGTAGTTTAGGAGTTAAAAGGGGGAACCGATGGCGGTCCGGCTTAACCGGTGGCGGTTAGGGGTAACCGACATCGGTCAAGGTGGGATTTTCTAGGTTTTCCAAACTTAGGGAGATCCTCCTAATTTCCTTGGATCTCATGTCGTTATCCCATGGATTAGACTGGGAGCTTCTATTGATGGGAATGTGGTTAGAGGGAGTGTAGGCATTGATTTTTAGGGTTTGGGTAAGTCTTAGTTAGTTATGGTAACTTGCTAAGAATAGGTCTTAGGTGAGTTAGCTTGATGAGGTGTCTAAGTGAACTATATGTGTAGATATTATTTAAATAAGATATTTAAATAATAAATATAGTGAGGGTAAAGCATTAATTTAATTAAATTAATTAAATTAATACTAGTGTGGTGAAGGGGGCCATGGCTAGGTGAAAGTGATGAAGGGTACTTATTGGTCGAGGTATACGGAAGGGGAGTGTGACCTAATTTTAGTGTCTACATTTTCCCCTTTTTGTTGTGTAGCTTGTATTGGTAAGTGATGCTAACAAAAATAAGATGTGGTTGCCCCATGTGGGGTGAAGGTGATCCCCCTCAAACCAAGAACTGATGAAGTAGCCGGCTGAAGCGGTGAGTGGTTTGATAAAAGGTAAATGTGAAGAAAAGGTAAATGGGTGTAAGAGAAGAGGGTGAAAGGTCTACTGGGAAATCTAGGTAATGGGTCAGGGTCAAAGGTAGTAACAGTCAAAAACACACACACACGTATAAACTACAACACGCTACCAGTGAAGAGTAGGAAAACTCTACATCATCTAAGGTCGATAGGTTTATCCAAACAAGGGTGAAGTGAATCCGGTATCCAAGGTATAGGATAAGGTCAGGAAACACAACGTAGGTTAGGTGCAGGAATGTTTAGGTATGTTCGTACACCAAAGGTAGGGTCAGGATAAATGGTCATGGCAATAGGCTAGGTAAGGTCATTAGGTCAACAACATACAGGTAACAATGCCGTAAGGTATAGTGAACACATGAGGTCAAAGGTCACTAGATGGTCTAGGTCCAAATATCGAGATCATGCACATGGGAAGGCCGAGGTAGGGGTAAAATAATAAGGTGTCAACAAAGGAGGCGAGGAGGTTGAAGAGGGTGGAAAAGAGGTAAGGTAAAGTGGTCAAGTAGGTGGCGAGGAGGTTGAAGAGGGTGGAGGGGAGGAAGGTGGGTGGTAAGTAGAGTAGGTAAGGGACATCTAGTCGAAATGGTGGTGTAGGTAAGGAAAAGGGGTAATAACCCACGTTGGTCGGGCGGAAGGGATAAAAAGGATAAATGGTTTAAATCATGGGTGCATGTGAAAAAGTAAAGTAAAGACAAGTAGAAAAGGAGGAAAAGGACAAAGAAAGGACAAAGGTGTTTGAGGAAAGGTGCCACATAGGAAAAAGTGGGTGATTGGGAGGTGGGGAGTCAGATGTAGAATGAGATTGGATGTGTCATTGAGGATTTATTTTTAGGGATAGTCAGGCCAGAGAGGTATGAGAGAAAGCCAAGGAGGTTAACCACAGTGTTGATGATGAATTATTTGTGCATTTGGACTTTTATGTGTAGAAAAGGAAAGAGAGAGAGAAAGATGTAGAAAATATGAGAGAAAAGAAGGGTTTATTGAGATTCACATATGTGAACAGAAGGGAATGGGACATGGGGATATAGGGGGTAGATGGTAAACATGTATATATATGGGGGAAGATATGGTAGATGATGGGGAGTAAGTATCACCTATTTTTGTATTTATGGATTTTGATGTATATATGAGGATAGGTGCAAGAGATATATATGATATATATGATGTTATGTGATGATGTGCTAGGCAAATTTGAAGAGATATTTGTATATTTTATATTAGTGCATGATAGGCATGATGAGAGAGATGGGATAGCATGAGTCGACATTTAGAGCATGGAGGATATGATAGGTGTTCAACATTTTGGAGATATGTATGAGAGGATGGATATACATTTATGTGATGTTAGGTTGGATGGATGACTTATGATATGGATGGACATGATATTATGATATGGAGATAGATGAGTTGGTGTGATTAGGCATGGATGTATGAGTTAGTTTACTTATGATATAGGATGGAAAATGGATTGAGTTGGGTTTAGGCATGGATGGATTAGGTTGGGTTTAGGCATGGATGGTCAAGTCAGGTTTTAGGCATGGATGGTTTAGGCATGGGTTCGAGTCGGTGTTAGGCATGGATCGAGTTAGGTCGGTTTAGGCATGCATGGATTGAGTGGTTTAGGCATGGATGAGTCGGGTGATAGGCATGGATGTTTATTTCAGTATTTTGATAACAAAGGGCAATGTAAATGTATGAGATGGTGTAAAATGTGGAAAATGTTAGTTATGTATGAAAATGTGAAATAAGATAAGTGGTAAAGGGTATGTGGTATATGGTTAGATGTGAGTGTTTTTGATATGAACAGGAAATCAGTAAAGGTGGGGAAAATGGTTAGGGTAAAGAGTGGTCGAGCTAACCTTCTAGGGCCCCATGCCCTAAAAGTGCCTACATAGTCCCGGTGAAAAGGGACCTCAGACCGATGTAGTTCTCCCATAAGCTAGGGAAGAAAGATGAAAATGAGTTAGTAGGTTTTTAGGCATGTAGTGGGTTTTAGGTTTAATGAGTGTGGGTAGATTATAGGTAAAATGATGTAGGTGAAGGTGATTATGGTGAAAGGGGAGTGCTACCCCCAAAGGTAAGCGATGAGGACCAAGTCTGTATAAGGTAATCAGAATGTAAACAAAGATAGTTTAAAAGATAAGAGGGGGCCATAGAGCCACCTGATTGGGTAGGAACCTACCGAGTAGATCATACCTTGGAGGAGGTGATAAACACAAGACCCAAAAGACACCACATGATTAATGGTTCTATGATGAAGGTAGTCACAGGATCACCAAATGTCTAAATTCCAAGATGTCCCTTGAGGCAACTGAGGAAATGAGGGTAGAAATGGTAAGTGGGAAAAGGTAGTTAATTTGATATGTTTGAGTGACAGGGCTTTTGGGCAAGAGGTCCTAGGGCACAATGGGCAAGTCCATGACTAAAAATTTTTGTTTCTTGTGATAGACTGATCGATGTGGGAAGTCTATATGGGATAAATAATATGGTACTCCTTGAGGTCTTCGTGAAGTTGATCGATGGGAAGCTTCATTTTCTCTCGTTTCTTTTTTTTTTGAAAGCTTCACATAGCTGTCCTTCGAGGGAGCAGTCTATTTATAGTAGCAATTTGGTCGAGAGGAAGATGTCCTTTTGAGGGAGTCATCTTTTTATTAGAAGTTTGACTCAAGGAGTTTGGTCCCATTGGAGGTCTTTGAAATCATGGACAAGACCAAGGTGAAGGATAGGACTCTTGTTCAAAAGGCAAGGTGGAATGACCATGGGATCTCATCTAAAGATAGATGAAAAGTATCCATGAGAATCATGCTATGTGCAGTGTTGTGGTGCACGTATTCAAGAGTAGATAACAAGTGATGGGTACTCACATGATTCTTGTTTAATCATTAGGGAGGTGTATGAAGTGGATAGCGCTCAAGGGGTGAGCCTATAAAGAGACAAAGGGTGAGGTAGGACAACGAGTCAACAATAGAATGGTTGAAGATGTAATGCGTTGAGGGGCTCAGGTTTAGGTTTACCCTCAAGTGAGGACAAATGATAGGCACCTGATCCATAGGTATGAGTTACGATGTAGGGTCCAAGCCAATTAGGAGAAAATTTTCCCGTTTTCTTTTCTCGCTTTGGTTACGTGTTGATTTTCTTTCAAAACAAGGTCACCCACTTGAAAGGTTCATTCATGAACATGTTTTTCATAAGCACGCTTGATGCATTTTTGATAAACTTGGAGGTGATCTAGAGCATTAAGATGATGTTCATCTAATAACTCTAGTTGTGCAAGTGGTCCTGATGAAAGTCATCATCAGTAAGCATGTCATGGAGAGAAATGTGGAGTGAGGGGATCTGGACTTGAGAGGCAAAACAACCTCTATACCGTAGACCAGTGAAAAGGGTGTAGCCGTAGTGGAAGTGTGAATACTAGTACGGTATGCCCATAGAGAAAAAGGAATGTGTGTATGCCAATCCTTCCCAGTATCATCAACCACTTTCATGAGAATTTTATTGAGGGTTTTGTTAGTGGATTCAGCTTGGCCATTGGTTTGTGGGTAATAAGGTGAGGAGAAACTAAGTTGAATGCCGAAGGCGTCGCAAAGTTTTTTTAAGTGTTTTGTTTTTGAATTGTTTTCCATTGTCAGTGATGAGGTGATGAGGGACACCAAAGTGACAAATGATGTGATGGTTAATAAACTCACATATTTTCTCGGCTTTTTCATGGAGATAAGTGGTATGGCTTCTACCCATTTGGTGTAGTATTCGGTAGTAGTTATAATCCATTGATGGCATTGGGAAGAATGAGGATTGATTTCTCCGACAAGATCCAAACCCCATTGAGAGAAGGGCCAAAGGTCACGAGTGACCTGTAAGGTGTGACTGGGTGTATGATGAAGGTTGGAATGTTGTTGACATTTCATGCAACATTTGACATAGTCACAACAATCATGGTTAAGGGTCGGCCAATAATAGCCAAGGTGAAGAATATGCTTAGCAACAACAAGACCACTAAAGTGGCCTCCACATATGCCATCATGAACTTCTTTAATGGTGTAGGGATTTCAGAGCTGGTGAGGCATCGTAAGAGAATACCATCAAAGCCATGTTTATAGAGAAGGCCACCCATGATGACATAATGAGAGGCCTTTTTGAGAAAGGTGTTGTCCATTACGTGTGAGATCAGGAGGTAAAATAGAAAGGGAAAGGTAGTCCGCAAGCTACTTATACCAAAGATCTGGTGTGTTCAGTGAGGTAGTGTGGATGAGGTTAATACAACAAGATTTATAAGAAGGTCTGGTATGCATTTTATGGTAACAAAGATGTCTGAATCGTCAGGTGAAGTGGGTATTTGAGAAGTGAGGTAAAGGCCATGGTATCCGTGAATTTATTGGTGGATCGCAGAATGGTTTGAATTTTATAGCGGTCAAAGGTAGTCAACATGATGCCGAACGTAACGCTTGTATTCTTGAAGTATTTCATTATGACACTGATAAACACCATTGACTTGGTTTACTACCAGTTGAGAATCACCAAAGATATTAATGGACTTAACGTCTAAGGCATAGGTAGTCATGAGACCCAATACGAGCGCTTCGTATTTCAGTGACATTGTTGGTGCATTCAAAGTTGAGTTTAAATGATAAAGGCATGGGTTCACCATCAAGAGGAATGAGGATAATGCCTGCACCACCCCCATGCTGACATTTGGAACCATCGAAGAATAAGGTCATTTGGTAAGGGTTGTCATCCAAAGAGAGGTTAGCAATGGATTCATCGGGGAAGTCAAAATTAGAGGGTTGGTCCCAGGACAATAGGTGCGTCAGCCAGTTGGTCAGTGATAGCCTGGCCTTTAATGGACTTTTGGTGGATGAATTTGAGGTCAAGATCAGCTAAAAGCATAAGCCATCATGCGTGTACATGCTGATTTTGATAAGGTTTAGCATACATGATGTGTAAAGGGTCGGTGTTGGTCATGACATAGGTTTTGTGGTTGAGTAGGTAATGGTGGAGTTTGGTGGCAATGAAAACTAAGGCTAAGAAAAGTTTTTTAGGGTGAGTGTATCAGGTTTCGTAGTCTAGAAGGGTATGGCTTATATAATAAACCACCTACTCCCTATGTTGTTCATCACGATGAGCGAGCATGGCTCCCAAGGAATGATCGGTAGCTGATATGTATAGGTAAAAAGGTTGGTCATCTTTAGGTGGGATAAGGATGGGTGGTTGGAGAAGGTATTGTTTTAAGGCCTCAAAAGCTTTGTGATAGTCATCATCCCATTTAAAGGAGACATCCTTCCTAAGCAGATGATGAAATGGTTGACACCGATCCGATAATTGGGAAATAAATCGGTGAATGGATTGCAATTTACCTTGTAGGCTACGAAGTTGTTTAAGGTTAGTGGGTGGAGGCATTTCTAGAATGGCCTTGACTTTAGCTGGGTCAACTTCTATACCATGTAAGGAAATGATAAATCCCAAGAGCTTTCCTGAGAGAACCACGAAGACACACTTTTTAGGCTGCAGGCGGATGCAATATTTAATAAGGTGATCAAAGATGGTTTTGAGGACAGTGAGGTGCTCGGCGTGACGTTTAGATTTAGCCAAGAGATCATCCACGTAATCTTCCAATATGTGATGCATGATATCATGGAAGATGTAAGTCATAGCACGCTGATATGTAGCACCAACATTTTTAAGGCCAAAAGGCATGACTCTATAGTAGAAGGTCCCCAAGGGGTAATGAATGTGGTCTTGTGCTGATCTTCTGGGGAAAGAAAAATTTGGTTATAACCCGAAAAACCATCCATGAGTGAGAGCATTTCGTGACCCATGGTAAGGTCTACCAGTTGATCAATACCGGGCAAGGGAAAGTCATCTTTCGGGTAGGTGAGGTTGAGGTCATGGAAGTCCATGCAAATATGAAGTCCCCTATCACCTTAGTGATAGGGATGATGTTAGAAATCCATTGGGGATAATCAATGGGTAAGATGAAAGAAACGGAAAGAAGATGAAGTTCTTCTTTGACGAGAAGGGCAATGTGAGGGTGCATCTTCCTTAGCTTTTGTTTGATAGGTTTGGCATCGGGAATGGTTATGATATTGTGGACCACTATGGTGGGGTCAATACCGGGCATGTCTATGTAAGACCAAGTGAAAGCATGTTTATGCTCTCGGAGAAAAGAAGTGATGGCTTCCTGTTCAACAGCATCTAAAGATTGTCCGATCTTTAGGATGTGTGGGTCATCCTGAGTATGAATGTTGATTTCAATAGTCGATTCATTCAACATGGTTTGCATCTCAGATGGTAACGACCGATGAATATATGAGTCTTCTACACCAAGGTAGGTGAGTATGGATTCATCATCCTGACATTGAATGATGTTAATGGTTGGTGTGTCATCATCGATCATCTCAGGATATAGGAATGGGAGAGTGGAAGGGGCCTCGCCTTCACGTTGATAAGTTAGAGGCCCCAAGGAAATGGTGTTTATGAAAAAAAAAAAAGTTAGGAGGGATAGATTCAGGATCTATCGACTCATTGGTGAGAGTGGTGATGAAGGTGGAGAAGGGCTAGGGTCTGCAATGAGTTTGATGTGGGCTTGTTTGGTAGGAGGTTGGGGAAGCCGATACCACTACGGTCATTGTGTTTGTGGGTGGTACATGGAATAATGGTATGATGGCCTTGCTCATAGAAGCCAAAACCAAAACCCTTCCACACACAGTGGTGTAGGAAGGTGTGGGTGAAACAATGATTGGTAAGTGATTGGAAGTCAATGGAAAATGGGTGGGGTTGTGATGGTGGTTCAGGTGTGTAGGTAGTAGTATCAAGTCCCCCATAGGTGAGACTAGTACAAAGATGAGGAGGACCATAAAGGAGGATTTCTCCGATACGGTGATCATAACGAGGGTGTTGGTGAAGGCTTCCATACTCATGTGGAGTAAGGAATGTGTTGACACTATATAGGTGGTACTCCCCAGAGTGAGGTGTTGAAAAACACCTTCCAAGGGATCAATGGTTGGTATGTGGGTAGCTGGTATGGATGATGTGTGTCGAGGTCGATGCGGAGGTGGTGTTAATGGATTGGGGAGCTAATGGGGCTGTAGGAATAGAGGAGGTATGTGTGGTTGAGGTAGTGACTGTACTGGTAGGTGGAGGTGTAGGTGAAGCAGTAGTAGGTGCAGAGGTAGATGGCATGATAGGTATGAGTACATCATTGGGTCGGTAAAGCATGTTGCATGTTTTAAAAGGTGATGGGTCAGCTGGAATGGTATAAGTGTGTCCTTCATGTTCAAACTTTACACAATGATGCAAAGTGGAAGGAACGCAACCCATGACATGGATCCAGGGTCTACCAAGCAACAAGTTATATTGGAATTCCCCCTCCAAAACATAAAACAATTCTAGAACAGTGTGAGGGCCCACACGAACGTGAAGGATGACAAGTGCCTAGTGTGGAGGTGATAGCATCGTTGAATGAATGCAACATGACCAGATGTTTGTGCATGTAATTGTTAGGTATGTGCATTTGAGAAAATGCATGGGATGAAATGATGTTAATGCTAGCGCCACCATCAATCATCACACGCATGTACCCATATGTCATCAATGTGAACAGAGATGAAGAGGGCTGGGTCCGGGTCCTCATTTTGGTATGGCACAATCTCCTCCTCTGAGAAGCTAAGGGAGGCCACTTGGTTAACAAGGTGAGGTGAAGATGAAGGTGGTAATTTGGTGAGGGATGCTACATGATGGGGTGTGATAATGGAGGCTACGGGTGTAGGGTCATTGGGTAAAACCTCGATAGATTGAAGAATCTCCATGAGGGCTTGCCGATGGGATTTCGAGGTTTGGATGAGGTCATATAGGGACATTTTGAGTGGAGATTGGTGTAATTTTTGAGCATGGTGTGATGTGTGACACCATTAGAAATGGGGTATGTGGGGCCATGGATAGTTATCTTAGGTATGGGTGTAGATGGTATGTTGGGTATAGGATTGGATGGTGGGTCAACTACTTTTCTTTACCCTTCTGCGCACATGTGTAGTGACATGTACCATGTTGATTTGAGGGAATTTTTCAAATGGAGAGGGTGTAGGGTAAGTGGTATAATGACATGAAGGGAAAAAACCTACTATGGGAGGAGAAAATCCTGTGAGGTCAGTTGGGCGCAAATGACATGGGTGGTGGTGGCAAGTTCTCTGATGTGAACCATGTTAATTTCAAATTTTTGTGTGTGGTTCTGGGAGCTGTGAGGGTGGAGGTTGTGGTTGTTGAGTGGGTAATGTGAGAGGGGTGTAGGTGAAGTAGGGTCCTCATCAAGAAGGTCATCATCATCAAAGTTGGTTTTCAGTGGACACAATTGGATAAGGATAGTTTTCAAGGCCTTATAGTTCTCCACATCATGCCCTGGCACACATGATGGTATGCACAAATTTTGGTATCATCAAACCCTTTTGGCTTGGGTTTGAGGGGGTCATAAGGTCAGAGTGGTGGTAATGTGATAACAAAAGTCTCGAGGAGGTTGTTTAAAATTTTGGCATAAGACCCTGCTAGTGGATCACAATGGGAAGTGAACGTGGGTTTGGGTGTAGGTGTGGTTGGTTGTCGGGGAATTGTTTGTGGATTTGTAGGAAGGGGTCGAGCTATGGATTTAGGTGCCGGTATGGTTTGAGGTATCTGTGGGTTTGTTTGGGTAGGGGTATAGTAGATGGATGGGTAGGAGGGTGTGGTTTTGTTTTGATTACCTTGTTGTGTGGTAATGGGGTTTTGTTTTTGGGGTGCACCTTCTTGGGTAAAGGTGATGTGGGTGTATGAGGTCTATGAGGGAAAGTAGATGGAGGAAGAGGGTGAGTTACCCATGGGGAATACGGGGGTGCTATGAAGGTAGATGATACGAGGTGTGGTCGTGCTTGGGGTGTGAGGGAAATGACTGAAGTGTAGTAGGTAGTGAAGCAATGGCTGAAGGTATGGAGGTATTGGTGGTAAAGAGACTACAGGTGTGGGTATGAGTCATGTGTTGTGTGCCTGGGTAGGTTAGAAATTTGTGAGGCCGGAATGGGTGGTTGGGTTATTGGGTTATGACTGGGTGAGGGGTGCTTAACCCTGTTGGGTAGCTGAGGTCTGAAGGCAGATGGGACATGTGTGGGTGTGATTGATGTGGTAGGGGTATGAGGTTGATGAGTTTGTTTCTTTAGTTTGGGTGTCAGAGTAGGTGTGGTTTTAACGTTGGAGGATGTAGCTAAATCCAAGTTTAATAGGTGGATGGGTAAGGCTGGTGGTTGGGGTGACCCCTAAAGTGGTAATAGGTTTAGTGGAGGTAAATGTTGTAGGTATGGGTTTAGGTTTAGGCATAGGTCGGGTTATGGGTAAGGATGTGGTGTGAGTGCTAATGGGTATCGTGGAAGGGGTGCAACAAAGTAGTGGTTGTATGTGGTTTGATGGGTGGAAGTGTGCTTGGGTAGATGGTGGAGGTGTCATCGAGGGATTTCTACATTTGTGTTGAGACAGGGAGTAAGAGGTGCCCCCATAACAAGGCTCTATCCACATACTCTAAGTGATCAGCCAAACATGAGAATGGCACATTTGTGGGTGGAGTTGGTGAGGACCTCATGGGAATTCCCATAAAATGAATCTTGGAGATGGGGAATCGGCCGGCTTCAGCTTCCGTGGGTAAGAGAGCTGAAAGTAGGTCTATTGGATGTCGGGTAGCGGATGGAGAATGTTCCATGAGGTAAAGGTATCTCCACTGGGTCTATGATGGGTGGAGGAGATGATGGGAGCTCCTGTGGGTGGAGGAACTGATAGGTGCTCCTCTGTGGGTGGAGGAGGTAATGGGTGCTCCTCTATGGGTGGAGGAATTATGGTAGGTAAAGGTTCATTGAGTGGAGAAGCTAGGGGAGAGATGGTCTCAATGTCAGCAGAAGACTCCTCTATAGGAGATGAAGGGTGTTCCTCTATTGGTGAAGGAACAGTGATGGTTAGGTTAGACGTGGAAGGAGGGTTTGGGCTAGGATTTCCTCTATGGAAGGGATGTGAGGTAATTGAGAGATGACAGGTACCTCGTTAAAGATCGCATGAACCTCACGAGTATGGGTATCGTGAGTGGATGTCTCACCTATTTGATTGGATGAAGGGGCATGATTGGGAAATGGTTTTTTAAAGATTTGTAGATTTTGATTAGGGGTGGCATTGGGATTATCCAGTCAACTCACCTTTCTCGAGCATTTCTTGGACAATATTCTTAAAAGTGATGTAGTTTCCATCACTATGACCCTTTACATGGTGATAGTTACATAGAAATCTTGTTCCTTATACCACGCGGGCATGGGGTGAGTAGGGTCAAAACTAGTGTGTGGTTTTATGGGTGGAAGGGTGATGGTGCCAACTTTGATCAACTTTTCTAAAACAAAAGAGTAAGGTTCCCCAATTGGGGTATATTTTCACTGCTCTTGTCTGAATCGAAAATCCTGTACAGGTGATAGATTAGATGAGGGTGTGGCTTGATTGGATGGATGAGCTGGGTGGCCTTGAGTACCACTATGTTAGTGGTACCTTTAGCCTTTGAATAATTGGTTGGTGGTTTAGAAGAAGAAGAGGTTTTGGTTGACTTGAATGTTGAATTCTTATTTCGTAATTGGATTTTCTTCTCTTCAATAGCCCAAATTTCTAACTTTCATGCCATAGTAAATGCCTCATCGAATGTTCTGAAAGTTTGGACCTGCAAGGTCGGGAGATATGTCTGGTGCAAGCTCGAGTGAAGAGCTCGATGAGTTCATTTTGTGGTAGTTGAAAGGTAAGTTGATTGATTAGGCTGCGCCAGTGAGTGAAAAAATATGTGATAGATTCATCCTCGTATTGACATGTGGAATATAGATCGGTCATGGTAACTTTCTTGGTGATGTTGATAGAAAAATGATCCAAGAAAGCTTGGGCTACCTGATTGAATGAAAATATGGAGTGTTTGGGTAACCCACTATACCAATCTAATGTTGGTCCAGTGAGGGACATGGGAAAAGTTCTCAAAAGTAAGGCATCATCATGAGCAATCAAATAACATCCATGTTTAAATGAGCAAATGTTGTTGTGGGTCTTCCTTACTATTGAAGTGGTTGAATTTAGGCATTTCCCAATGCACAGGGTATGAACGGATGGGAATGGATGGGTGAATAGGCTCATTGCAAATCTCATCGTAAGTGAGAGTGTTGTGGGAGCCTGGAAACCGATGCCTCCAAGTGTTTGCATCTTATCCATCATCAATCTAATTAGGTCATTGGTGGGTTGTGATGATTGGATGCCTCCTATAGCGTGAGGAGGTTGATTTTGGGTGTATAATGGGTGTGACATTCCAAAGTATGTGGGGCTGCCATGTAAGGTGGTGAAGAAGAAGGCAATGAAATAGGGGTATGTACCTAGAATGAACAATAGATGAAACAGTGGTTGTTGGTAGTATGTATATGGGGGAGGAAGGGTTGTGGTAACCCTAGTGGCAATAGGGGCTAGTGATTGTGGAATGGAAAGAACTACATTCTGAAATGGGGTAGGGGTCACCGACACTGGAGGTGGGAATAGTAGCTATGGGTATGTATGAGACATGAGGGGTAGATGAAGTTGTATTTGGGGTAGTCACCGAGGGTATGGTAGATGTAATGGATGCTACAGGGTAATAGAGACGCAATCATAGTGGGTATAGGACCTAACTGTGAAATGACTGGGGGTAAAGTGGAAGTGGGCAGCATGGAGCTAGATGGGGCTGAGGTAGAAGTGGGTGTGAGTGTCGGGGGATAGATATGGGCATGTCGTATATCAACTGACCCGAGGAATCTCGAGTGGATGAATGGGAGAGGTAAAACTGCAAGGCAAAGGGTTTTGGTCAAGGAGTCATGTGAACTCCTCATCTCCAGTAGTGATATTGGTAGGCTGGATGGGATCCATGGCTGGTGATAGAATAGAGGGTGGTGAAGGACTAGGTGGGAGTGGTTGGTGACTGGCATGGAACACGAGGGCATTTGCTTGTCTTGGGTTAGTACCATGTGAACCAAGATCGATCGTCAGTGGGGCTGCCTCTCTGTAAATAATATAGAGAATAGCAGAAATAGTAAATCTGGTGATAAAAAATGGATGAAGTAACAAATGGTGAGTGGAATGTGAAATAGGGTAACCGATGCTGCCGGTTAGGGAAAACCGACACGTCGGTCAGGGGTAACCACTGCCAGTTATTATGGGAAATAGGCAGTGAGTAATCAGTGAGGTAGAAGGAAAAATATGACAAGTATGTCAAATCTGGGGATGTGTAAAATGTCAATGGAAAAGGTGAGAGGAATAAGAGACTATGGGAAATGGAGAAAAGTGAAGTGAGAACTGTCCTTTTGAATAGGTTAGCAAAAGGACTGGAACCGATGTCGGTTGAGCGTAACCGATGGTGGTCAGAGGTAACCGATGATGGTCACTGTGAAATTGAAATAGTGATGAGAAAAAGTGGTTGTGAATTAGAATTTGATGTGGAATCAAACCCAAAATTTTGGGAATGATGGTGATATGGCCCAACACTCTCAGTGGAGCCGGAATACACCACTATGATGGGGAGTGTGCAAGGAAATACAAAAATAATGATCGAAAGCTCTCACCTCAAAATGCAAATCAAACAAAACACTAAGAAAGAACGTTCCTAGAGTGCCTATTCTATTACGTTTGTTCAGCTTATGCTATTTAGGGACTGACACATGAATTGTGAAGTAGAGTTTTTGGTGAGGATGGCTTCCTACAAAGAAGGAGATCTAAAGGGTGAGGTTTCAGGTTTGTTATGGTGGGGGTGGGCTACGCTCTGAAGTATGACTCGACAGAGCAGTGAGCTGGGTGCCCACTGTGTCATGATCGTGTGATCACCTACAACTTCTTCTAGGTAAGATGTTGTTTAAGAATGTATGTATTTGAATTTTTGTGTGGTTTGGTAAGACTCAGAGAAAGAAAAAGATAGAAGTGCTTTTCTATGATTGTTTGTCAACCATCAGTTGGTAATGACATCCAAGTGTATAGGTTGCCCTCAATTAATGTGAGCTAATGCAGAAAATAGAATGAAATGCACTTATTTTAAACCCAAATCGAAAGTATGATATTCGATGACAAAAAATAGATGAATAGGAAGAGGGATGCTCTTTCACTAAAATGCAGAAAACATGAAGAGATGATTCCTTTTAAATACACCAAAAGAAAAGTTTCCTTTAGAGAAAATAGAAAGAAGGAGTGGATTACCAGGGAAGAAAATTAGTGTGTATGCTTTTAGAAGGGAAAAAAACACACAATTTTTTCCTAGGAATGAATGAAATGCAAGGAACCCCGGATGGGTCCCACCAGGCATGCCAAAATGTTTCACCTTTTTCTTAGATTGTTCCTTTGAATGGTTGATGAAACAGATAGGGTAATGGGCGTAGGAGGAATACCTGTTCAAATGTCGGTTGATGGGTTGTTTGCACGCGTATGACTTCTGAATCCATAAGCTGACCATGAGAGCTTCCTTTTGGCTAGGAGGAACTACCTGTAATGAAAGCAAGACCACCAAAAAGCATTAAACAATATGGGCAAGTGAACTACCTAGCATGAGCTAGATCGGGAAGTATGGTACTTCCTAGATGGCTGTCAGTCCACTATTTTAAAAAATTAATGCTGAAAACAAAGTAAATCCTATTGTTATTTTAAAATGATTTAGGTATCTCACTTAAAACACAATAAGAAATAGATCTAATCTAACAAGCTAAGCTAGAATAGAATCCACAGGTCAAAGGGTTGGTTCTGAGTTCTGCAGGTCTGATGAAGGTGTTGGGTAGGTCACAGGTGAGTGAGGGTGAGGTAAAATGGGGTGGATAGGTCTCTGTTTAAAGGCTATGTGGGAAAACACAGAGACCGGCGTCGGTCAGGGGTGACCGACCGTGGTTAGGTACAACCGGCGCTAAGCCATCTTATGAGATCGGGAATGTCACAGAATGGGTTTTTGGTCCCCTTTGTGATTACACAAAGGATTTAGTTGGTTGGGAGGAGGTATTAGGTGACAAGGGTAGGTTTTTATGAGGTTTTGATGGGTCTATGAAGGTACAAACATGTTGGAGATGGTCAATAAGGAGCAAGATGGACAATAGGTGGTAAAACAATGATGAAATGAATTAACCAGGGAAGTATGATATTATACTTACTTGGATGTCATTTTCTGGAAAGTCTGTGTGTGAAGGATGGAGGTGTTGATGATGAGTTTTGGAGGCTGCAAGTGATCACCAACTGGAGAAAAAGCTTCTTTCGCATGGGCTGCATGCACACTCCTCTTTTGCTTGGGTAGATCCGAATGTGGTTGGGATGGTTGTGCAGAGAAGATGTTCAATCTCCTTCTTTGGATGTGAGTTCTTGCTGGAATTGGCTCTCTAAAGATGTGCTATCTTTTTGAGATCTCACTTCTTGCTCATCAACTTTCTTGCTCCCAATGTTTTCCAACCTTGAGAATAAGGTAGTTTAGGAGTTAAAAAGGGGGAACCGACGGTGGTCCGGCTTAACCGCGGCGGTTAGGGGTAACCGACGCACGGTCAAGGTGGGATTTTCTAGGTTTGCCAAACTTAGGGGAGATCCTCCTGATTTCCTTGGATCTCATGTCATTATCCCATGGATTAGACTGGGAGCTTCTATGAGCATGCATGTGGGAATGTGGTTAGAGGGAGTGTAGGCATTGATTTTTAGGGTTTGGGTAAGTCTTAGTTAGTTATGGTAACTTGCTAAGAATAGGTCTTAAGGTGAGTTAGCTTGATGAGGTGTCTAAGTGAACTATATGTGTAGATATTATTTAAATCAACCATCTATCCTAAAGTACCCATAACCATAATGGGGTACCTAATCATTGGTATAGAATGCTAGTCTTTATGTCTGCCACAAGGGAGTGTAAACCTAACAACCATCTATCTACAAAATAACTCAAATAAGTTACCCAATCTTGCTAAGACCATGTTATAAACTTGACACGACCTCTGTTTTAGAATTTACATAGTTTTAGTATTTAATCAATGATGATAGTGATTTGAGGTACCCAATACAAAATACTAGCACTAGATTTGTTTATGTACACATTTCACTTATTTCATATTTGTTTTATAAAAAATAGTGGATGATGAAATTTCAAAAGGGAGTATCAAACTTCTGAGATCTAAAGCATAGAAGTAGGTAGTCCACTCCGTCATATATTGTTTAACTCTTCTTTGGTGGTCTTGTTTTATAATACGTGTAGTTCCTCCCATAACATGAATCTCTCACGGTAAGGCATCAAATTGATAAGTCAAGATAGACGCATGCATCAACCTCAACAAACCCAACATAAAATGTATTCCTCCTTCCAAAGCTCTTACCATTATCCTGTTTGTCACATTCCAAAAATGTAAATAAAATGGTGAAACAAATCCATATGTAAAAAATAATAGATCTCACACCTTGTAACAACTTCTAATATTTCTCTCGTGAATGGCATAGGAAAAGGTATCAACCACACATGTATCATGTAACTCCTTGTAGTTCACAATGATCCTAATCTAACCATCTTTCTATATATACGATCATCATTGGGCTAAACCATTCTTGTTTGTCTAGGGGCTTCATGATTTTAGACTTCAATACTTTATCAATTTCTTATTTGAACTTTTCTAGCAAGTTTGGTTTCATAATAGGGTCTCTTCTTGATCGAGCACGTACCTTCCTTTAAGCTTTATCTTCTCTCTCCAATGATTCATGCACTCCTTTTAGTTCATGGTATCCCCAAGGAAATAAGTCCTTGATAATCTCATAGTAACTCAATGATTTTTTCACTTCAAATTTAGACAAATAATCCCTAATTATGGCCTCTTTAGGCTCAACATTGATCAATATTCATTTTCTTTATTTTAATAGGTTCATGATAGTAGCGCGCATGGTATTATATGTACTATAAAAACTTCACGCCTACCTGTTGAAGGGTCTACATAAAAATTTTCTAATTCATCATCCACTAAGTAGACCATCTTTCCTTTTGCTTTCTCAAGGCAAGTATGCTTAACGAGTGTGGAATTTGTCTTTGTTTCTTTAGTAAAACATGCTCCGAAAATTCGTTTCCATCAAATAACTCCTAAATGAGTTCTTCCACCTTTGCACTATCTCCCATAGTTAACCAATTTAGAAACCTTAATGCCTCTTCTATTGGAGGTTTAGTAGAGAAGTAGTCAAACATCTGGATCATTCCTATAATCAAATCTTGTAAATTTCCATTCTCTCTATGGAGTTCCACATATACATACCAAGCACGTATGTAACCTTGTAAAGTGGAATAAAATTTTTGCACCCAAAGTGAAGGTGGTAAATCTTTCTTCCCTCTATCTAGAGTCTCTCACACCACTAAACGTGGTGCTCAACAAATGTTGATTACCATGATAAGTACAAATTTGAGTAGGTGCATTGCTCATGGAAAACTGAGTAGAAATAGTAATCTGATTTCATTCCATCCTATAAGATTATCCATGTGAACCACCCACCTTAGGCATTGTTGTCTCATGCAAGGTATATGCTAGCATATTTCATCTCTCCAACTAGTCTATCCATTGTTCCTCCATGGTGCAAAAAAATACCGTAGGATCTCCTTCTCTAGTGTATCAAGGTATCGAGTTATTACCTATTCTCTTGATACAATGAGGTCTATTGTTTTACGTAAATGTTCTTCTTACTTCATGCCCTACCAACTCATAAGTACCATGAGCCCAATTATCACAAGTAACACTTGTAGTATCGCTAATAGACTGTGCATCTTCCCATTGAAGGATTCCTTCTTTAGATGGCTTGAGCACTTCTAGGTCCCTCGATGGCATGTACATAAATCCTATTCAGATCTTCCTCACTCAAAGGCTTAACATAGGGTGCATATTTTCCATATGTTAAAGGGATAGTAACCCTTTCCTCCTTGTTCTCAAAACTTATATAACCATTGTTGAACCGAAGATCAGCATTATTTGCATAACACCAAGGGCATCCAACTAGAGCTGCTAGTGGTACTATAGGAAATTCATCGAAGGGTATGCCAAGATCATTGCACCCTTAAAGGTATTGATAAATAACAAGATTTCCTTTCATTGGGGAGAGGCGTAACATGACATGGAAGGTGTTTGAAACTTTTAAGGATAGGCTTGTCACGACACCCACACTACATTTTCCTTATTGGGATAAGCCTTTCCATGTGTATATTGATGCCTCGGGAAGGCTATGGGATCAGTGTAGCACAACATAGTGAGGAATTATTGATCATCCATTGTGTATTGCCCATAGAAATTTGACACTATTAGAACAAATTACACAACTACTAAGCGTGAAGCATTGTCTATGATCTATGCACTACACAAGTTCAGAAAGTATCTATTGGAAACACCATTTATATTCTACATAGACCACATGGAATTGAAATACTTAGTCAACAAGCCCATTCTACAAGGGCACATATGTTGTTGGGTCCTATTATTCCAAGATTTTGAGTTCACGGTGGTTGTAAAACTAGGAAAGAGCAATTCAGGACTTGACCACTTATCAAGGATTAACTCAGGGGAGGATGTACAAAGCATTGAGGATACCATGTCGGACACACAACTGTTTAGGTTATGGCGTAGACCCTCGGTCTTGGAAAATATTGCAGGTGTTCTTAAAAACAGTGTGGCACCTAAGGGGTGAAGGCTCTAGAGAGAAAGCAATTAGCAATACGTGTCACACCCTACATGTTGATTAGTGGAGACTTGTATAAGTTAGGTCATGATGAGGTTCTATGCTGATGTGTATTAGAACATGAGCATGTGGAAATTATGGAGGAAGCATATGGTGGGATTGTAGGAGGACACTACACATGAAATGCTACCATGCAAAATATTTTACTAGCTTGGGCCTTTGGTAGGAAACCATCTACCAAGATTGTATTGAGTTTTATAAGGCCTATGACCATTGCCAGCACCTTGGAAAACCTAGGAAGAGGATGAAATTCCCTTTTTACCAATAGCCAAGATCTTGAACCATTTGAAAAATGGGCAATCAACTTTGTAGGGCCAATTTCTCTAGCCACGCAAAGGACTGGTTCATGGTATATCATTACTTGCACTAATTACTTGACATGATGGGAAGAGGTAGTGCCTACAAAGGATTGCACCGTAGCGACAACTACTAGATTTTTATGGGAGAACATAATCAATAGGTATGGTTGTCCTTTAATCTTAACAAGTGATAGAGGTACACATTTCCTCAATGAAATGATCAGGATTCTATTAGCATAATTTATGGTGGCCCATCACAAGACTACCCCTTATCACCCTCAAGAAAATGGAACTGTTGAGGCATTTAACAAAATACTAAGTCACACATTGACTAAAATTTGTGACGTTGGAAGACAATATTGGGATGACAAAGTATCATTCATTCTATGGGCATATAGGACAACCTACAAGAGGTTGAACAAGGCCACACCATTTCAATTGGTGTTTTTGCGCGGAGGTTGTTTTTCCAGTTGAATTCATGTTACCATTGTTGTGTATAACATGTGTAGGAGAGTTAGCTAATGAACAAGAACTAGAAGAGATGATTGATAAGTTTATGCGGTTAGGAAAAAGGTGATCACTGCTAGATGGAGTCAAAAGACAGAAAAAGTAAGACAAAAGGCATGGCATGATCATCATATCAAGAACAAGTAGTTTGAGGTTGGGCAGATGATTCAAGTTGTTCTGTCAGAAGTTGAAAGTCCATTGGTTGGGACCCTACATCATCTCGTACATTCTTGATTTAGGAAATTTTCATTTACACATGCTAGATGTGGCGATATTACCATGTCATTTCAATGGGAGTAAGCTAAAGCCCTACTATAAATAAGTCTTCTTGGTGTTTGTAAATAAGGCAATATTTCCAGTTAGCTTAGAATTTACCTTTATGCTTTTATTTTCCTATGTTTCCCTTTCTCGTTGCTTGTTACTTTATTTTTGTTTAATTTTATACCTTGTACGCTAGTAACCACATTATTTTTCTAAGTTTGTGTATGCATAGAGTACCATACATATGTTTTAGTGTGGGGTGGAGTAATGAAAAGAAAATTATAGGCCACGTAATACAATTTGAGTGGCCTAAAGTAGAAGGAAGTGCATAAGGTTGAGGAATCATGTGGAGAAATAGTGGATAGTGAATTATGGTGTCAAGAAGGTTGTAAAAAGACCACATACAAAGGATGAAGAGCACATGAACAATATGAGGTAGGTGTGAGGGAAAAATCAGGTAAAGGATAGAAGAAGTACCTTCGGCATTGTGACGCATATGTAAGAGTCTTCGGTCATATTGGATTTTTGCACACTAGAAGGTTTTGAAGGTTTTTGTGTAGGATTGGGCACGTGGGTAAGGGAATTTAAAGCTTCAGCTAGTGGAAAAATCCACATTTAATGTTAAATTACATTCAGTAGGTAGCCTAGCATTTATCGTTGGAGGGAAGAAAAAACTATAAATATAAGGTTGGGAAAGTATTTATTCTACTTTGTTATTCGAAGTTGAAGAGCTCTTGCAAAGTATGGCATCCAAAGAGAGTTGTGTGAAGGATGAAGAATTTGAGAGATCTAAGTGGGTCACTAAAGTGGATCGCAATTTAGGAGGAAGGAGTACATGATCATGAGAGAAGTTAGTTTGTAGTACGTCATCTTGTGGAAGGTTTTCCTAGTTAGGTTTTGGCAGCTAGGGCATGGAGATAAAAGGATTTATTCTAAGAGTTGAGATTTGGAGTTGAGTTTGGAGTTAAGCAGAGTAGTAGAGAAGAGTAAGGAGTTCTTAATTTATCCCAACAAAAAGCATGGAACCCAAGAGGGAAACTATTTCACCAAAAAAACATAAGGGCAAGGGTAAAGGAAAACAAACCGCTACCATCGCAAGCTCCAATGAGGAATGGTATGCAAAAATGCAATACCAGATGGAGTATTGCTAGGAAAGGAGTGGGTGTCACACTTAAGAAAAATGGCCATGAGTGATTATAACCATTGCACAAGCACAAATGAGAAGGAAATGGCATTAGAGTTGGTTCGTCCAACTAATAAAAGGACACCAGATGGGATGCCTATATACAATGACAAGGTGAAAGTAAAATTGGAGAAAGCAAGGTTATTGTAACTATATGAGTTTCCTTACTTTGGCAAGCCCAAGCACCTTTATCAATGGTTGATGTTGCGTGTGCATGAAGATCACTTCTATTTTAAGGGTACAAGATGTGCATAACACCACAATTGATATCCAAGTTCACATGCCTTATTTGTGAAGGAGAAAGTATATATGATGACTTGAGTAACAAGGAGGCTATCAAGGAGACAATAGCAACATATGACTACAAGAAGGGTTCACGATACTTTGACATCACAGAGATTCTAGACCTTATTATGAGGATGTCCATGTGCTTGGTGACCAATCTTAATGATCAAGAATGATGGATGCAAGTGAATAAGGCATGGCTAAATGTATGCTAGAAGATATCAGAGGGAACCATCTATAACTTGTCCACTTTCATTGCAGATGAGATTATAAGTAGCGCACAGGAAGGAGAGAAGATATTATTTGACAACATCCTCCTCACCATTATCTTCTCGGAGATTAGAGTGCTTGATGGGCTATAAAAATTCATTTGGGAGTATCTAGAAGAGGATCCCTCACCCACAAAGAGGTTTGAAAAGTACACTTGTGAAACCATGATGGTCACTCACAAGGCACGCTTTGAAGAATTGGTATAAATGAATGCGTGATGCATTTAGGGCAGAGTGGAGGATCCTAGAGTAGTTTCTCATGCTCATGAATGGAGAAGAAGAATTTTTAGTGTACCAACACTTTTGCATTGGTAGATTTATATTAACAAATGGGACTATGGGTCCATGGTGCAAGCTACCCTTCTCCTTCACCGCGCAATACTTCCAAGCTAGAGTCAACCGGTTCAAAGAAGCAAAAATACTAAGGTTCGACCTTAGTGAGGTGGACCAAGACCACTGCAAGCTACGCCAAAAGCTTGTAACCTATAAAGTACACATACATGGAGAAGTATGTCTCCCATGAATTGCAAATGATGAAGCCCTTTACATTACCAATTACTGGAAGGAATGCAACAAGGGTGTATCTTTACATAAGGCAAAGTTTGAGAAAGGTGACTATCTCAAGAGTGATGTCTCCATTACAAAAGACCCCATAGGGAGAAAGAAAGCTGAACCAAAGAAGAGAGAAAGAAAAGAGGGGAAGGAGAAGAAATCACCAAGTATGTAGACCACACAATTGGTGGGCGCGCCATCAAAGCCACGAAGCCTAGAACTTACGTGTGGAGAGAAAGAGGTCCCCTATCAAGGAAAATACCCCAAAAGAAGAGGTGATGAAGCATGAAGAGAACCTCACCCATGAAGAATCACCAATGAAGAGGTTTCCTATCAAGGAGAAGGAGAAAGAAGAATCTCATGTACTGGAATCCCCAGTAAGGAAGAAAGAAGGTGACAGATGAGGCAGACTCAAAAGAGACAGAAATTTTATATGCCTACATTGGTGAAAAGGATGATGACGAGCCTAAAGGAGGTGAAGACCATCCAGTGTATGATGTACATGATTCTGAGGAGGAAGGAAATGAAGAGAATTATAACAAGGAAGATGAGGAGAAGAATGACGAGGAAGAAGTTGAGGATCAAGGCAAGGGGGTGAGCGAAGAAGTAAGCACCAAAAACCAAAGAACCCCAAGCCTCACCAAGGAGAAAGTAGAGAAATATCACAAAGAGAGAAGTGGCAGGAATCATGAAGGAGTTGGTGAAACAGAGTTGGAGCGGAGCGTAGACAAAATTATAAAGGAGATGGAAGAAGAAAGTATTGGGAAGGAGTATGGAAGCATGGGTGGGGATCCCAAATTGGCAGTGAGATTCCCAAAATCTACACAAATAGGTGGGAAAGGTATAGTGGTGGCACAAGGGTAAGGAATGGGATACATTGATGATCCTAGAAAGGTGCTATGTGTACGTTTCAAAGCACCATACCAATAGAGAAAATCCTGGCTATGTCATCATTTAATGAAGAAGGTGCGTACCCATAGAAAAGAAAGATGCTATCTTGGGAATTTGAGTCCCATGTGGATGAACTAGAATTTGAGGTAAGCCATAGAGTGCTAATGAAGGTGCTAGAAATAAAAGGGATGAATCCCTGTGAACACTCAATAACTATCAAATGAATAGGTCCTAAAATGCTTAACAAGGTTTTAGTTACAAAATTGAGGTCAGATTGTTTTGGAGAAATGATAGAGTGAGATTCTTGGAGGAGGAATTAGAGAAAAAAAGGAGCTCATGGAGAAGATAAAATACCTAAAGCAAGAGGATATGATCAACGCTCAATTGAGGCATGAGCTGAAAGAAGAAAAAGAAAAGGTGCGCGAAGTCTCTAAGAAGGTGGAGATGATTACAGATGCCATTGTCTTGAAGCACCCCAACTTAGCACCACCTGAGCAGAAGTATGAATTAGCCTTGCAATGTCTGGAGGATTTGAATCATGTTCTCATGATGGAAAGGAGACCACTTGCTTTGAATTATGTAGAATAAGTGCAAGCATGCCAATAGAAAGAAAAAAAAAGATGAAGGTTATTAAGATTGTGGCTTGATACACTAAACTTTTAGGAAAGGTAAAGCTTACCACACAAATCACTAAAGCTACATATGACAACTACACTAATAGGGATAGAGTGGTAATAATTTTGGTTTCACACCATGAAATGGAACTCAAGGAGTTCCAAGAGAAAAATAAGGGGAATAGAGCAGAAAAAGATAAGATCCTAGCCAAGGTGGAGAATAAGTAAGAAGTAATCGAGACCTCAATGAAGCTCGACTCAAGAGCCAGATGAAGGAACTATATCCCTATATCACCCACAGGATGGAAGTGCTTGAAGACTTGGGAAATAAGTTGGAAAGTATTGTTGAGACCATGAGTGCAAAAGGAGAGGATTTGAGTTTTGAGGAAGTGAGCGCCCTGGTGGGTGACCTCTATCAGCAAGCTCAAAATGAGTTCGACACTTGGGAGAAGTTAGAGGTAGAACTAGGGAAGGATTTCCCTCTTCCTCCACCAATAAAAATAGTTCCCCCATTCTTTCATTCTTTCCCCAATTCTTCATCCCTTTATTCTTTCTTTCTAACCATTTTAAGATCCTGCCATTCTTTATTTTATTGAAGAGTGTTTTCGAGGATGAATATTAGGCATAGTGTGGGGTGATTTTAGGCCCCTGGAATATTGGATAAGTATAAGAAGGTGTGTGGGTGCACGAGACCTATTTGAAGAAGGGCGTGTGGGTGGAAGGTACACAAGGAAGGGTTCTAGCTGGGTTTTCTAGAACACATGGTGCACACACAAGGTAAAACAAGTTTTTCACTTATCCATATTTGGCATTCTAGGTAGCACGGAAGAAAATGTGATTGTCTAGCATGCGGAATGGATAAGGTGCTAGTCTGGTGGTTATAGGATCAAAAATGGAATATTCCATGCATGCGATGGAAGGTTCTAGAATAACATCATTACACAGAGTGGAGAGCTCTCAGATCAAAGGAGGCATGCTCCATTGGAGGACCACTTGGACACTTGATAGCTAATTTGTTACCTCAAAAGGCATGGCAGTGAAGGTAGAAAGACTATATATTGTGGTGCGTAGATAATAAAAGGGGAGAAGAGAAGAGATGTGGAGAGTAATTAGTGTGGTAGAATGGTGGAAAAAGATGAATCTCTACGAAATATAATCAAGGATTCTATGGGTTGGGATTAGTGAAAATATAGGAGTGATGACATATTTAGAGGGATGGGTCTGTATTCATCTTTATAATGTGAAGGACATAGTGTAGTTCTGATGCATGAATCTTCTCTAAATTGTTATATGGGTCTGTTATGACCTCAAGGGATGTAATGTGGTTATTAAACTCATCAATATGAATATAAGGCTCTGTTCTAAATCATATATGTGTTTATGAGAATGATCTTAGTATATTTCCTTTATGTATGAACCATTTTTGTATGTTGTTTGTTATTCCTCTTCTATGGATGCATTATGAAATGATAACTCATCCTAGGTTCTAGAAGAATAATGCATGGTTATTTTCCATTCCTTTTCTCTTAGTATCTATCATAGATGATGCATTCTCACAAGACTCATATAAAGAGAGGATTAGCACTCGCGCTTCCTTGGGTGAGTGTCCAGTGCCCATTTGGTGATAGGATGACATGAATGGGATTAGAATATTGGTCTAAGGGTTTAAAAATGACTACATCTTGGTTATGTTTCCACGCACCCACATGCCTTCTTGTACTTATCCAATATTTTGGGGCCCAACATCACCCCACACTATGCATGTTCTCTATCCTCAGAAACACTTTAATAAAATAAAGAATGAAAGGCTCTTACAATGGTTGGAAAGAAATAATAAAGGAATGAAGAATTGGGGGAAATAATGAAATAATGGGGAAATTTGTTTATTACTGGAGGAGGAGAGGGAAATCCTTCCCTATTTCTTCCTCTAACTTCTCCCAAGTGTCGACCTCATTCTGAGCTTGCTAATAGAGGTCACCCACCAAGGTGCTCACTTCCTCAAAACTCAACTCCTCCCCTTTTGCGCTCATGGTCTCAACAATAATTTCCAACTACTTTCCGTAACATCAACTTTTTATCACTTCGTCTCTAGAATTTTTTTATTATAATAAATAAATTTATGTAGCTGATTTAAATACCCATTACATATACCTTAAAGTAATCCATTTCGATAGCTGTCTCATGAACCATGTGCAACTGTATGAGAGAATATTGAACCTACTCATTCTCCCTCAATGCTCTATATGAGCCCTTACATGAAATGTAACCTTTGGTTCTCCTTTTTCAAGGTATGATATATAAGTGAATGCTCCTAAGTGTCTACTTGGGTTCCACCTATGAAATCCACAGGCATCGACATCTTAGATTAAAGGGAAATATTGATAGTGTAATAAGAAGCTTACACCACTTTGTGTAAATTTTCTGAGTCATGTATGCCATGCTCAATTCCATGACGACACACTCATCATTAGGAAATTGTCATTTCACCTTAATCACTTATTAGTTATATGGATTAACAAATGTTAATGCGATAAACAACTACTAGCCTTGAATGAGGTAAAACTAGTTTGAGCTACATGAAGATGTACCTCTATGTCATCCTGTGATGCCTATGAGAAATAAAGTGTTTTCGTAACAATTCACCTTTCTACTAGCCCACGTATCTTCCCGTAGCCATCATAGGTTGATATAAGGGTACGTACCAAGAGGTCCAATCTGTCTTGTAACTCTATCAAGGTTTGTACTTAGGACAACACCATACTACAATCCAATCTCTTGATGAGACAACTCATTACAGATGTTAAACAATAGTATCCTAATGGTGACAATCGTCACCATAGGGATATGAATGTGTAGTATATGTAGTGAGTTCACCCACCTAGAATCCTATATTGGTGCATGGTGTTTAATGTTTTTAAGGTAATCATTATAGAATAGCCTAGGATTTATAACACCTTCTCCACAAATGGGTCATACCTAAGGTCTGGATTGAGTTGATCCCAAGACCCCCAATCTCTATAACATTTTAATTACCTTTCAATATCTCATACCCATGTTAACCATTGATAGAAACAATACTATCAATGTCTATGACCATTATTACAGTTTTAAAAATTGTCCCGGCTTTAACATTTAGGCTCATGTTCCTTATTTCATATTCTAGGGATATGTACTTATATGAAGCTAAGTATTTAGGTATGATTCATTCCTTGAATTAAGTGTCATAGGCTATCAATGCTAACTGTCCTTTTAGTTTAAGCACATCACTTTTCTTAATTGCAACTCAATAAAGAGCATTCATTTATTTTACTATCTCCAATAAGTAAGATATATCTAGGTTATCCTATATGATATATTTTAAGAACCACTTACCCATTTACCTTTCCCTATCATAGCTTTATTTAAAGATATCTAATTCTCTTTAGATATAATTACAAAAAGTATTGACCAGGATGAGATTTAAATGCTATGTTCTTTTTAACTTAGTACGCATGTTCCCATATTACTTCCATTGATCTCGACATGCTTATGTGCTCATAATGATGCATCATGGAACAAACCCTAATTAAAAAAATTCATCTCCTTGAGAAAAATATTTCATAAAATTTTTATCACGATCGCGCAATTCCCATAAAGTGAAACCATAATCAATATATAGTCATGTTAGATTACCATAAGCCCATCCTCTTGTAGCTTATGTGTATCGTCCTAGTATAGGACTTAATGTTGATTTCACTTAGAAATCAATATTAAATTATTATATCTTTGATAAGAGTTAGTATAACCTGTGTTTATAAAATAGCCATAGCACAGAAGTACCTGATTATCATAACCTTTCCATGGTTTCATGATAATCCAGCTTGCTTTCTTAGCAGCAGCCATTAAGATTAGACAATCTTACTTCTAGATATCTTTTACTAGTTGAGTACATTCTATACAAAACCTTTGGAGAACTTAACACAACTTTACAAGTAGGTTGATATATTGCACTTTATAATGAGGCAGTTATCCATTAGCAACCTCAACTATTTCCAAGTATGCTTAACATATAATTACTTAGAACAAGATATTTTTAGGCAACGTTCCTCCAATAGTCCCTTATATGATCCTTAGAATCTCACACATAAGATGTGTATAGCACTTACTACATGCTTGATACTAATGATTAATACAATAGTATTGAATACACTAAATACCTATCTTGATAGATTTCCAACTCATAACACATCATTTTCCAATTACTCTCTTATAATACAATATATTACAACTGGTAATCTTCCTTTAATTCCTTCTAAGAGATAAGTACAACTCATGTCTATAAGCATGACCAAAATATTTCTTTTAAATGAATAAAACAATTATATTCAGTAGTAAAGCCCTTTTCCATTTCAAGAAGAAGTATTTCATTTAAGAACATTCAAGTCAGTCATATCTTCAAACTTTCCTTGATCAAAATAATATACAAAACTAAATACTTCACCCTTCCTTCTCTGCATTTATCTGACAAAATTGTTAGCACAAGTCAGTTCACAAGAACTGAGCATGATAAGCACCAACTCACCATAATGACATACTCTACTTAATTATTTCATAGAAATAACCCATATTATTTTTATGAATCAATATTTCAAAGCTTAAGTAGATAAACAATTCTTTCTATAACATGACAGAAACAAGCAATTTAATGAACCATGGAAGAAATCAATTTCAAACTTACTTTTCCATACAACTACTTCAGTCACTCAGAAACAGTCATATAATTCATAAGATACATGAGAATTATAAGTATTCAAAGACTACCGTATAAGAGTATCAAGATTTCACTCATGCAATCCCATACTTGCATGCCTAAAATCATTTTACTCAACAATTAAGTAACCATAAAATATCAAGAACACATTCAAGCAATCTCTCAAATATTCACAACAAATCTAATGAGGATTTCATACACCCATAAGGACTACTAATGGTTCAGGAAATAATACCAAAACATCAAGAGTACTTGGCTAACGAAATATGATATTAGAGCATTTAACCTCGAGGATAAGAGGGTGAGAACATTCATGGCATCCTACCATATAGCAATCAAGTATAACTTGAGTAACAGAGCTACATATAAAACTTACCTCAACTTAAGCACTTATATGAGCATTCCAAGAATAGAAAAGAGTACACAATTCCTTCTTCAGATATGTTTCAACATATCAAGACCTAATAAATACTAAGTCTTTAAAATTCGGAAGAGAGTAGGTACCATGTGTTGATGAGATAAGATAATTGTTACTTAACCCAAAAATTCATCTGAACTTTTAATATCCCATGAGTTTGCTCAACATGAATTGCAACTTCTAGCAACCCACTTTTTCCCAGTAAGTCAAGACTTCACATGAATATAAAAATGATCTCCTAACCCATTCTACTGAACAAGGTTAGATCATACTGAACTAAATTCATGACACAACCAGGAAAGGTCAATAAGGAACTTTCAAAACATCAAGGAAACCCCATAATTAATAAATGAAACTAAGTACAGTTTGCTATAAGAGAAAGAGTCACTTCTGGGTTTGCTGAGATACCACATAATTCAAATCAAAATCATTACACCGGAGAGGATCTATCACATCTCATGGACTCAGTTAAAGGATGAATCCAGTTATCATCTATTATAAGAGTAGGAGTATATAGCTTACTCGTTTTGTCCCAGAATGGGTTACCATACAAAATCGATGCCTCCAGTTTCTTAATAGAACACATAGTATGACAATGTGATCAACAAACTTGAACCATGTTAATTACTATAGAGGGTAATACCACCAAAATTTACAACCCTGAAGCCAAGAGACTTCCTATTTTGGGACAACTTAATCCCCAACCCTACTTAATGACTCAATTTCCAACATTTAGAACATAAACCCAAAGCAAGCACAGATAAGAGCGTAAGGATCAAGAAATCAAACTCTACTATCATTACCAGCTCATACATTGAGATGAGGCATGCTCAATAAAAGGATTTTTCAACACCTTTTCAACCATAAAATCTAATGTATAAACTTCTAGAAGATCAGCTCACTTTTTAGGATGGTTTCCTAATGGACAACAGTGAACTGCATCTCTTACAAGAGGAAGGAGATTCTTAGTCAAAGTCAACATCACTTTCAAACTCAACAAAGAATTGCAAGAAGAACCAAAGTTTAGTAATAATAGTGAATAAATTAGCCCACTAAGTATCATACAAGGTTTTATAGGAGAATGTCCATCCTCCATTATAGAGGCTAAGATGGAACATAAGTGATGAGATTTTAACAAGTTGGACTTAACCATCACAGTAATCAAATCTCAATATAACCTTTCCGCAACCAGCTTTAAACCCCTGAAGGAGTCAGAATAGTTCCAGAGTTATTAAGAAGCAACAAGGAGATCAACATGAAATAATAGAATGAAGTATTTGGATCTTATACAATCTTAAGTTGCAAACAAGATACAATAGTTAACTGTTAGGAGACTCAGCAATTTAGTCGAGCCATAATAGTGGCTCTAGAGTAGACCAAAATACCATTCTAAACTACCTATTCAAGGGTCGTGAGAGGTAGACCTTGTAATCATCACAACTATCCTTATTATCTATAACTCAATGATAATATTAAATTCATTTGTTTTTCTTTCTTCAGTACAAATACTTATTTTAAAATAAACCAAGTTGATTATAAGTACCGATGATGCCTCCTATAATGTAACACCCTTGACAACTGATATATTCCTCTTTTGCATTCAAGTGTTGACATGTGATTTTCGAGGATAAAGATGTGTTCTTTTGACTGTTGAAGATCATGCTTGATAAGGATAAATCTTTTCTGTTCTTAAAAATCATTAGACTAAAATTATATGGTTATCAAGAATTCATTTTCACTTTGGAAAGATGAGCTGCAATCTGGTTTTAAGAGTTGTAGACTTATTTCTTCTTCTGACTCATCCTTGGATCAATTTCAGTGATCCAAGGAATGTTTCAAGTCTTCTTCATAGACTGAATGGTAAAATTGACATTCAGTAGTTTAAGGGACATAGAAGACTGAACTTTGTATGATACTAATTCTTGGTCTTATTTGAACGTGTTTTCGTTCAGCTGTATGTTTGTGCTCGGGTCTTTGGTGATTGATCTTGGTAGGACTATAAGGACTTAAGAAAAATTCAATTCATAGAGGATGAATATGGAGTCCTTAAAACCTAAGAATTATCCTAACAGATCCTAAGCTAGGTAAGAACACCTATGTTCTAGCTACATTTACTTATTTGAATTCTGTTTCTAACCTAAGCCTCTTATTCTATTTGTTGGGTTGGTGACCTAACCTAAGCGTTATGCTAAATGAATAAGGAAGGGTTACTAAAGTGATACTAGGATATTTTAACTAATACCTAATACTAAAGGGTTATGAATTGAGCCTAACCTAAGGTGGCGAATTCTAATGGCAAATGTTTTAAGACCTATGTTGGTAATTGCTAAACTAACCTAAGTTCTATTTGGATCTATCCTAAACTATTAAAGGGGAACCTAAGGGGTCACATGACACAAGGGCGATGGTTCCAATGGAATTTAAATGAGGTGAAAGGGTTTAAATGAAGGAAGTACTACTAGATTTGGTAGGGGCTAGTAGACTTGGTAGAGGCTTACGTGGAAGCTCCACTAATAGATGGAATTGTATTTTTGTGTTGAATTGGCATTCACCAGATTTAGGAGGTGGTGGCAAGGAAATATAAGCGGGAATTTTGGAATGAATGGCATTTATGGAATTTATGAGCCTCGATCTTTGTGTGCAAACTATCTTGGAAACTTAGAAGGTGGGTTTGTAGGAGGTCATTTGGTTTTGCATGCATGGTGGATTTTTCTCTGCATGGAGCTAACTGGTTCTTTGAACCAGCAGTTCGACCTTCACTTCAAAGCTATTTTTGGTTTCTTCAGCCTATTTTTGATCAAAGGAAAGTATATGAGGTGTAGGAGGAAAAGAAGTTTGGTTGTTGATTTTTTAGGAGGAGAAAAAGAGTTGGAAGCTCGGCTGGAAGTCTCCTTTGATTTGGTGGAAGCACTATCAGGCATGATAGGCTCTAACTATTAAAATTCTTTGCATTCTTCTAAATGATTCATTAAAACAACTCTGCTCTCATGAGATTCATGTTTTCATGTCTATCTAGTTATTTTTCTTGTTGGGTTTTACGAATCCTTGTGTGTTTGATATGAAACTATGGCTAAAATAGTGTTGTTTTGGAAACTGGATTTCTATGCAAGTTTTATGACCAACATGCAAGTGAAAATGGTATGCGAAACTTGTTTCTGTATCTCTATTTTTACACTCTTGATCTTGTATTCGAAGTTATTGAGCTTTGAACTAACTTTCCGTGGAAAATATATAATCTAAACTTAGGGGAAACTTGAGTTTTATTTTTATTTTGATTCTAGGTTGTGAATTTGGATGTAGACTTGTGTTGGTACTTTGTGTTTTGATTAAATTTGTGTTGGAGCTTTGTTTTGTTTGGAACCAATGTTTGGAAAACTCATGCATTGTTGAATTATTTCTTGGAGTTCATATTTAGCACTGTACTCACATTATTTTGCTAGTGTAGTTCTGAACATTTGTGTGTGAAGCTCAGGTTTATCATTGTACTCCTATTTAACACTTGAGTGTTATGAGCTTGTATTTGGGTCGATTCATTTGATTCTATTATGGAATTTTTTGTATTGGGTTATTCTTTTATTAAATGACTAAGCTTATAACTCTTTATTTGAGTGACTACTCACCAGGAACTGTGTGAAAGTTTGTTTGAGTCATTTAAAATATCTTTGAGATTTGGAACTGGTAACATCATGCTTAAGTAAAATAGAACTTTAGTTATATGACGATGTCGTTATGGTATGGGCATGGGAATTGGAGGAAGTGTTCTTTCCACTGCTTTTTTGGGAATCCATGTTGTGGGGTTGATGTATTGTTTTGTACCAAGACACCACTATCGTAATTTTTGGTTGTGAAGTTTTGTTTTGATATTTGATATTAATTTTTTGTTGCTTTGGAGTTAAGACTGAGACATCTTCTATATTAGACATTTTGGGTTCTTGCTCTCCCTCTCTTCTATCTCTTTGAATAAATTTGGGTCTTAGTGGAAGATTTGGGTTATTACCTTGGACACTGAAATAATTAGGAAGGATACCTTCTCCGTTCAGTTGTATTGAGTTTGATTCTTTTGAATTATGAACTACTTACCTTTTTGTATTTAGTGGTGAGGAAATTGTAAGTCTCTAGTCTTGGGTTCATAGGTAATTCTGAACTTTATAATTACTATTTTGGGATGTTATTCTTAACGAGATACGGTGATTGAGTCGTGGCTTATTTTTGAGAAAGAAAATTTATATATTCGTATTCTTTTGAGATCAATATATGGTTTGGGTTTGCAGTATGCTTTCATCCTAAATTGGTTTGAAACTGGAACTTCTTGTTTAGTTGAATGAAATGATTTATCATTGGTTCTTTCCTTATTGAGTTACCATTCCTCTGTCTTTGGATAAGCTCATTGTTTGAACTTATTTGTACTTGATTCTCTTTTGAGATGGTGATTTATTTTGACCTATTGGTCTACCTTGTTTGAATCATTATTGAAATAATGTAGAGAACTAGTAGCAAGAGGGTTATGTTGATAAGTAAATTTATACTTATGGGTTCGATTGTTGTTTACTAGTCTTGCCTAGTTTATATGGATAGGAGTAGGTTTGTCTCTTGTACTCTTTATCTTTTGTGAAGAACTTGAGTAGAGATTAACTCCTCTTTGGGGCTACTTTGTTTGTGAACATTGATTTGATCTTTGATTGATAGCTTCTAGCATGTAGAGTTGGAATTGGAATTGTAGTTGGACTGTTCTGATTTTCCTTACCTTCTTGTATTGTTATGGAGTTATGTTTTGAAGTATATTCTAATGATTGATTAAGCAATATTGTTATCCAAAAAGGAACATGTAATTCATGTATGAACTGGTCTATCTTTCAGATGTAATAAGTTGGGTATGGTACATTGGTTCTTTTTATTCCTTACTTATGATTTAGATGAATCATCCTTGAAGGAACCATGTTGTATACATTTATTTTTTCTCTTAGAAAAGATAAATGTGGTATTCTATTAGGATAGAATTATGAGACAATGGGATGGCAAGATATATTGTTGTTTACAAGCCATTGATAGGATTAATAGAACTTTAAGATCTTAGGCAGATATTGTTTATTATATTCTACTCTTCTCTTTAAATTTGATCTAGATTTATTAATGTACTTCCTTTCTTTGTTATCACTTATGCTGATTATATGATGTTTTAATTATCTCATTAAAGTAGTGTTGCTTTAATGAAACAATTAGTGGAATGCACTTCGTTTTAATGCTTAGTGTTTATCATGCTCAGTTCATTGAACTGACCGTGCTAGCTATTTTTGTAGATGGACTTAAGTGGTAAAAGAAGGCAAAAACTTATATGATGCATTGGCTAATATATGTCTAATTCTTAGTAAATAATTCTGATTCATTCTTTTGTTGTATTGTAAAAGAAAAGTTGTATACTTTATAGAATGAGGGTTGTTGTTATGCAGTTTTCCTAAAGAGCATAGTCTTGTAAATTTTATAAGTTGTAATGATGAATTACGAGTTGTGATTTATTTGCATTGGTTGTGTAAATTATCTCATACTTTTATAAAGAAGATGAAAGTTCCATCTTGTTTATATTCTTTATATTATGTTATGTTTATCTTGTTATGTTTGATAAGATGGATAATAGGAATTAGTTCAATTTCCCTTATAATGAACCAAATTTTTTGAGCTGCATAATACGATGTGTTTTATCTAAACAATTTAAAAAGTAATGTGTCTGCGTAATAAACATGAAGTAAGAACTATGGATATTGGGAATAATATACCTAATACTTAATCATTTAGAGGAAGACTCTTTCTCTCTTCTTGGTACCCACATTTTTCTCCTTTTCAAGTATGAGCAAGATCAAAGGTATGGCATGAAGCTTGAAGTCGAGATAGATCATGATATGTTTAGTTTTATAGCCTAGGGGATGTGATCTAACTGCAATCAGATTTGTGGAGAGATAGATAGCACTTTGAAAGGATTTGATCGACCCTTACTATTTTAGGTTGTGCCTTTCAACCAAGGTAAGAGAACCTACATTGTAACCCCAAATGGTGAAGGAGATGAAGATATCCCTCAATTTATGTAAATAGTATTAAAAGTTCTTGGGAAAATATGATCAACACTCCAAATCTGATTTCTTTCACAAGTTGTCACTCCTAGATTATGGAGATATTTTTAGTGCAAGGCAAGGGTTCTTTGGAGACATTATATGATCCTGATTTGCTTTATGCATTTTCTAAATGGATTATATTCTTTTGTTGACACACAATGGAATGCGGGGGTAGTATGGGTAGGATTAGTTTGTTTGAATGAATTTTTTTGGTGGGGTATTGACAAGAAAAAGTGGGATATATCAGATCTTTGAAAACCTCTACAATACGTGAACAACTATTAGATAAAATGCATCAAATAATTAGGACATTCTTTCAACTAGAAGAGGCATAAATGGAAGCCTAAGAAGCACTCTTCACACAATATTTGAGAACTCACCATAAAATATTGAAGTAAAGAACTCAATTAAACACAAAAATCCTTGATCAAACCATGCCTAAGGTGCCCCAAAGGCTTGCAAGCAATCTACGTAGTCAAGGAAGGTAAACTAATTTTAAATTTGTTTATCTACTTATCAGATGAAGGCTCTTCTAAATATGAGATTGTAAATGCCACTAAACTATCAACTAGAAATGGAGATCCTATGTGATTTCTAAAGACTTTCAATGCAAGATTGCAACAAGAACAATGAAAACTATTTGCAAGCATTTAAAAATGATAACAGACACCATATTGCTCCAGAAAAACATAGATTAACTCAAAATCTTGTTAGATTCATCAGCAAGGGAGAGTTTCATGAACAATCTCAAAGCTGTGTGATGGCTATACACTTGTAACCAACTCACATACATGAAAATCCAACACAGAAGAAATTATCCTGGTTCTTTGGTGGGTTTCTCAGAAGATGAGCTTTTTTTTCTTAATTTTCTCATGATTTTTCAAATTTTTCCCGATCCCTTTTCATTTCTCCAAAAATTCATTATATATCTCTCTTACATTTGATCCTTATTTCCCAAGAAAATAATATGCCAAGGGATCAATTTTGTTACAACAATTCTTCATGATTTACTGAAAATGACATCAAACAGAAAAACATTCACAGGTTTCCAGGTGTGCCCAAAAAGATTAAATCATTACAAATATCTAGATCATTATCCATCCCGAGGGCACACGTTTTCATCATCGAGGCATGCAAACACCTTTTACTCATCATTTTCACCTTTTACGTTCTCAAATTACCTCTCTACAACTTTTGATTTTGCCATTTCATGTGTTTTCTCAAGGCCGAGGCAAAAATTATTTGAAAAACATCTCAAATCAAAATATTGAGTCATGAAACCGATTCCAATGATCCTAGAAGGCCAAAACAACATGGAATCACCAAAAATTTATGAAATTTGATGCAAAATTCATGATTCCAAGCTTCCTGGAGGAAAAATGGTGGCCAAAAATGAAAATGCATAGTTTCCCTTGATCTGCTACATGTCAAACTATGATTGGGAACAAATTTAGGCTTATTTTTTTAACTTTTGACATTTTTGAAAAAATGGAAAAAATTGACTTTTCCCCCACCCTCTACCTTTGAATTTTGGAGCTAACACATGGCACATGGTGGGTCCCATTGGGATTGTGCTTCAATTCTACACATTTTGACCTTTTTGAATTTTTGGAAAATTTTCACTTTTTGCCCCATGGGCCCGCACCTCCGATTTCTCCCTTACCACGTGTCACTGATGATTCGCTAGCGGGCCAGTGCTTCAAATTTTTATTTTAAGCCTTCTTTGTAAAAGGGAAAAATTCTCTCTTGCCTCCGCCGACCCACCTTGTCCACTTTGTCCGCCATGTGTCACTCATTGATTTGCTTGTGGGCCCGCGGCTTAAATTTTTGCCTTAACTCCTTTTGCCAAAAGGGGAAAAATCCCCATTTCCTTCGTGGCCCTTGTAATTCCTCTCCGACCATGTTAGACTTGTGTCCACCTGTGATTGGCCATGGGGCCACGCTCCAAACTTTTAATTTTAGCCCTCTTTTTCAAAAAGGGAAACAATTCCCTTTTTCCTCCGCCGGCCCGCCAACCCGCTCAAAATTGATGCCACATGTCCTCCTCTGATTGGAGTGGGGGAAAAATTGATTTTGAAACTTTAGAAAAATAGAGCTAAAAAACTCTAAGTCCCCCATTGGCCCGCTCCTCCCTTTTTGGTCTTTTAGGACACATGTCCACTCCCGATTGGCTGTGGGGCTTTGGACCATTTTGTGACTTTAAATTTTTTACAAAATAAGGTCTAAAAACCTTAAGGGAATCCGACCACCGCCATCCCCTGCCAATCAAAACATGCCACATAGGCAAATTTGGAAAAAATGGGTCCCTGGGCCTAAAATGCCCCATTTGTTAAAAAGGTGAAAAATGAAAAGTTACAACACTTCCCCACTTTTTTCCTTAGCCAATTAGAAGCCGCCACATTACCAATACCTTCTGAGGATGAATTTGACAGCAAATGATGCCCTAGAATTCAATTTTTTCACCAAGGATGGCTTATTTTTATTTTAAATCAACTTAACCATGTTTTTTACAACATTCCCGATCTAGGATTTGGATTTTCAAATACAAACAAGTATGATTTGATCAATTTCGATTTTTCCATGATCTCGAAAAGGGAAAAATGACATAGCCAGAAATTGGAAAAAATAGGGCACGAAAAAGGGAAAACTTGGATTATTCTTTCAAATTAGGGAAAAACAAGAAGTTTGTGAGCATTTTTAAAGGATTTCAACTAGAGGGGACAAATTACGTGACCATAAAATCGAAGGATAAAACATTTTTAGAAAATATAGATTTGGAAAATTAGGGCAACATGGTGCAAGCTCAAAAATGGCACCAACATCAGCTCTTACTTGGGGATGGGCACTCCCAGGAGTGCCACAAGGACAAAATGTAGACCAAGTGCCAAAATATCCATTGAGCAAAGGAGTCAATACATAAGGTAGTCAAAAACTAGAACCATCCTTCAAAAACGAGTTGAGAAACCACTAGAATGATTCGCCAAGAACAAGGGAAAACCATACACAAAAAAACAACAAAAAAAAAAAAAAAAGACTATACAACTCGTATAATTGGGGCATACCTCGTGATTTGGGGATTAATCCAAGAAATGCTTCAAATGTTTGCCATTAATAGGCACCTCTAGCAATTACCCATCTAATTCCTTGAGAAAGAAGGTATGTTCACCGATTTTGATATCAATGGCATAAGGTCCCATCCATAATGCATCAAATTTGCCATGCTTTCCTTGTATTCATGCCTACTATCCCACAACAAAACCAAATCTCCAACATTGAAGGCTCTAGGAGTGACCTTCTTGTCAAACAATCTCTTCAATTTTTCCCTAAATTTGACATGTCTTTGATGGGATGCTCTCCTCTCCTCATCAAGCTCAATAATTTGATTGATCCTTGATTCATATGGGCCAAGCTCTTGATCTTCCAACTGTTGGGAAAACTAAAATGAAGATAATTACAGGTGCAAGGGTAGTAAAGCCTGAGTTTCATACACCAATTCAAATGGGCTTTTACCAGTAGCTCTTTTAGAGTTATCCTATCGAGGCCAAACTACAAATTTCAATTGTTCAAACCATTTCTTCTTGTTTTGCTCCAAGGTTCTTCTAATGATCTTGAAAAATTCTTATTGTTGGACTCAACTTGTCCATTCCTTGGGGGTTATAGTTTGAAGAATAAGTCGATTGATTCCATATTCTTACACATTGCTATTAAAGGTTTGGCTCTAAAGCACATGGAATTATCATCTACAATCTTAACTAAGACTCCAAATTTGCATATGATTTGATTCAACAAGAAGTCCATAACTATTTGGTGTGTTGATTTCTTGGTGGGGACCGCCTCTACCCACTTTGTAAAATAATCGGTGGCTATAAGGATCCACTTATGACAAGAACTAGAAGGATCTCAAATCTCACCAATGAAGTCCATACCCCATTTCTTGAAGAGCTTCAATTGATCACAGATACAAAGGGAGGAGCCAGAAGCTTTTAGTATTTTAGAAACTATCACATTTTCTAACCGTAGGCATCTTTGAAAACTACACGTGATGGAAAATCACTCTTATATCCTCAATACATAATAATGGAATCTACTGAATCTAAGGCGAAGAAGGCCCTCCTAACTTGAATTGGTGTAATGGTTCATTTGGATATAATGGTTGTTCGGAGGCTCCAATCAATGTCAAGCTCTACCGAGATCCTATTTCTTGGTTGTTGGATACGTGGGAAGTGACCTGTGGGAGCTTCATATATATCTCCAGACAAGGTCATGAAAATGGTGATAGGAGATTTAGTGGATTTGTAGTGAACTATGGGTGATTTTCTGGTCTAGCCTAGAAAATATTAGATTGATTGGCTTCTATATTTAATATGGAGAACTACGTTATGATATCTGGTGAGGAGTGGTGAGGATCTAAATACCAACGTTCATAAACCGGTGTCAATACTTAATTGATTTGTAGGCCCGTTGGGTTGTGGGACTTGGGGATCACAACCATGAGTTCATGGTTGTTGTGGACCTATTATGGTCATGTGAAGAATCAATCCTTCTTCCAACTATCCAAGTAATCATATGCCTTTTCAGCCTCTATGTTTAGAACTAGAAGTTGTATGATTTTCTAATACCTTACAGGTGTTTTGGCAACTTGAATGCGTAAGCTAGTATCTATGTCAATGAGGAGGTCTCCATCAGTGTCATGGAACTAAAGGATCGCAACCAAATGCTTGTTCTCTTTTCAAATCCTTGTATAGTCATTCGGGTATTTTATCAAGGCAATCTATAGTTAGGATGATTTGACCAAAATGTGTATGCCTTATCGTCTTCGATATTTAACCTCTCAGTTGTTCACTAATTGCTTGTAGGTTTGTTATTGCTCAAAGACCTGTATCCTAAGGTCTTGATCTATATCAGCTAATGTTGTGGGTAGATTTGGTTGAGGCACTATTGGTTCAAATATATATTCTCTAGGCTCTCTAGGTCCTGTGATTGTCATACAAAATGATTCAACTTTTAACTAAAATTAATAAACTGATTACAAAAGAAGTATTTACACTATGCAAGCATTCTTCTATTTTTGTATTTTCAATGATGTATTTTAATGAAATTAAAGAGCAGCTATTCTAGTATATTTAGAAAATGAACAACTAATCTAGTAACAAAATTTAAAACAAACAAAGTAGCCTGGTGTGGCTATTTTCTGCGTGTAGTTGTGATTTTATCCTAAATATCTAAGCAACTAATTATTTAAATTGAAAAGACTCTCGATCCTACCTCAGAAGTGAGGAATGAATCACAGTTTCTTAGAAACTATCAATCCCCACAGCTTCCTCGGTGATATCGAGAGTGAACTTTTAACTGAAATAAAATAATTCACTACTCTATTTGATATGTTGTAACTAGAACTTTGATAGCTCAAACCTGGCATTTACATAATAAAGTGGTAAATCTAGTTGTGTGTGATTTCATCCCCTCAGTGTGATCTCCTCATTCCTTCGTGTTCTCGTGAATCCATAAAAGTGTGTATATGATAGTATCAACAGAAGATGGTATTCGAACAATGGCAACTTTGGATATAGACCAAATACAATGCGAGTAGGAGAGGGATAGTGCAAGTGAACAGAGCTTGACTATGTAATTCCTAGCAGGATTTATTATGGGAATACAACACAAGTGTACCGAGAGTTTTAGAATCTATCCTTGTGACAAAACAAAACCTGTAACTTTAATGGATTCTAATCTAGAAATGAAGCTATTCTATGCTAAACTGACTTGCATGGCACAACAATGAAGCAAGACTAAAACAAGAAGATCGAATGACCTCTAAAAGACCAACAATGGAGGCTAAAACATGAAACTGATAGAATTCTAAGCAAGAAATTCAAAGACTGAATAAGAGAATTGAGAAGGTGAGGGGCCATTTGTTTGAAAACAAGCTGGCTATTTATAACAAATGCATTTACCAGAGGGTAACTCCCAATTGAACTCTTTTACTATAAACAAAGGGAAAACACTATTACCAGGGAACCAAAAACATTAATGCAAGCCAAAGTGGTTGAAGAAAGCATGTAAAATTGAAGATTTACATTTGACGCGATCATTGAAGAAGAATCTGGAAAATGCGTATAAGACCACCGCCTTGCAAGGCAGTGGTGGTGGTTATGGGACCGCCACCCTGTCCGGGTGGCAGGGGTCATAGGACCGCCACCTGGTGGTGGTGGTTTCATCACTGAAGACCAAAATGCAAGAAAAAAGGGGAAAAAGGGAAAACAAAGCATGCGGAGGCCGAGTGGGGCATGCGGGATACAAACGTATACTTGGCGAGCTTTTGGATTCGAACACCTTGCAAGGAGACTTGTATCATCATTGGGGTATGTGTAACATCATTTTGGTGGTGCAGACCCTATAATTTTGGGTACATACATATTGCCCCGGAGAAGCATCTTAGCCATGAAGAGGTGTAAAACGGTGGATCCGAGTATGGTGGTCCCGAAATGGGGAGTTAGGAGTTATACCTGACACATGCCCGTGTGTTGGAAAGTCACCATCCAAGATCCCGCTATCTACAAAAATGAAAAAGGGGACTCAAGTGCAGATAGATAAAATAAATTTGAGAAATAAGACAAAATTGATATGAAAAGAGGACTTACCATCTACGCGGGGTTTAGAACTTACCTCCGTCGATGCTCCGACCCTGTGAAAGACATTCAAAATCAATTTTAGAAAGCTATATATATATAAAATGAACTCATTTTACTATTCATTTACGTGGATTGATTTGATAGTTTTTGAGCTCTGGGACCCACGGTGATGGTTTTCGATGAGAGTATAGTCAAAATGTTCATGGTGAGATAGTGATCATGCCTCCGAGAGTGGAACATCGACCCATGAAGTCTCAGGTTAGTTCTTCTCAATTTATTGTTTTTAAACCTAAAATGTGGAAATGATGAAATCTTTGTCTCTGGGGGTATTTTTGAAAATACTAGTTTTAAATGTGTCTCTAGGGGGGCCCATAGGGTAGGTTTTATTTTAGTTAAAATGGTGCATTTGCTTGTTTTTAGGCATTTTTAGGGCTTTAACCCATTTGTGTTTTCAGTGGACAGACCGCCGCCCTAGTGCAGGTGGAAGGTTGGACCACCACCTTAGAAGGCAGTGGTTATGGAACCGCCACTCGCACAGGTGGTGGTTCATGATAAAGCAAAAAACAATGCTTTCTTTATTTATTTTTGCATTTTTAGCATTTTACATGTTTTAATAGTTTTTCCAATTGGATTTTGTACTAACTTACTCCTTTTTTGTGTTTTTGGGTGTATGTAGAAGAAGGAGGAGTATATTAGATGGAGCCGAGAGAGGGAGTGTGATTGGCTCCCAAGCAGTGTTAGAGGCACTCTCTCAGGTAGAGCGAGATACTCTTCAGAGGGCTAGCATTTGGAGGATTGCACAGGTCCCTCACGTTGCTCCGCTAGTCACATACTATGTGACTTATTTTCATACTGGGATGTGGATCGGAACACCTTCCGATTGCCAGGAGTTAGGGGTGAGTGGACCATCACCCTGGAGGATGTTTACCATATACTGGGGGTTCCGATCCTTGGGTGGTGGCTATCTCTTAAGACAGCAGTATCGAGATCTCAGGTGGTTCAGTGGGCCACCTATATGGGGGATGCAGTTGTATCGATGGGATCAAAGAAGGGAGTGAGGATCCACTCCATTATTGAGTCAGACATTCCGTGCTCCACAAGGCCATCATGGGCATCCTTGCTTCGAGATTGATTGGGGACAAGGGAGGGGACACCTCTTATATTGTTGGGCCCCCATTATTACACAGATTGAGGGCCATGGACATGTCTATGCTTGGGGAGTAGATATCCTCGGGACCACCTACCATGATTTATACAGGTGGTCCGATTACAGGGGACAATAGACTGAGCCACCCGACTCTTGTCATGAGTTGGGTGTATGAGCATATCACCCATATGGGAGAGGTGTAGAGGTAGAGGATCCCGGGGCCAGGCAGTGAGGTGGACAGGATGATAGTTCTTAGAGCACCCCACCAGCTAGTGGCCTCTTTGACCACCGCAGACATGGAGGCCACTCCTTATCAGGCCATGGTAGGGGTATGGGGAGAGGAGACCATTACATTGATTACTTGTCAGACTACCCACCACTAGTAGACAGGGTGGGGAAGTTGGAGATCCACCCCTTTGATAGAGTACCACAACAGTTTGGCCTCCCCTATATTGACATGTTTCCTCTAGTGGGGCCAGTGTATAGATCTATTCGTGAGGCTCAGGGAGGTCCTAGAGGCTGGGGTTGGACTATTGTTACTCCCGGTGTTCCTATCATGGCTAGGAGGGTGGTACGTGCTCGAGGGAGAGCCGGTGCTCCTCAGGCACCTTTACTTTGGATTGCCACCGGTCCCGCCATATAAGAATGATGAGCCCATTGATGTGGACTCCGAGTCTGAGGAGTTCACTGGGGGAGAGACAAAGGAGGAGACAGAGGAGATGGAGATGGTGAGATGGGGGGGGATGATAGTGATCCCGAGTGGCATGATACTCAAGAGATCCTATGGGCCGAGAGGGTGGAGTGGAGTGCAGAGAGGGTGACTCTGGTCTCAGAGGAGTTGCTCTCTCAGACTTAGGGGAGATGGTGAGTCCATTGCAGGCCATCACATTGCCCCAGATGTGGGAGAGGGACACCAGTAGCTGGCAAAAGATCAGTGGTGTAAAGTGTGGATCCTAGAGATCCTTCCTGGAGGCCTAGAGATCCGAGTGAGTTGTACTCTTCTCTTGACATTTGTTTTAGTTAGAATTGTCTTAGTTGTTATTTATTTTTGTTTTGTTTACTCTTGGTTTTATCTTTTGATCATTTTCTAACTTGTTTTCTCCTTTATTTGCAAAGTGACTGCTGATGAGTGGTGAGACTTGATTCACCGAGTATGCACTGATACCTTTCTCCCCTCAGAGAAGACTCATGCTGAGCTATTCTCGTGGATGTGGGGGAGCCTTCAAAGCAAGCCGGTAGGCATACCGATGTTTTTGCCTCTATCTGGCATGTGGTGAAGATCATGACTTCTCTCCACGCTGAGGTAGCTGGATATAGGATGGCCGAGCACTTGATGAGGAGGAGTCATTCTCATAGTGAGACAAAGCTACTGGCCATGACCGTGAGCCCTTAGTGCATTCAGAGCGCCGGCATAGCCGGAGTCCTAGACGTGGTGTGCACTTCTGAGGGATCCCATAGGGATTGAGAGGCCATTTTTGTAGTATTTTGTCAGATATCTATATGAGTGTTTTTGTACTTTTTGGGCTCATTGAGCATTTTGACCATGCCTAGTGCATGATGGCATTGTATATGAAACTTGATATATATATATATATATATATATATATGGATCTATATATACTTTGATCTAGAATTTTTGATGAATTTCGTTTCCACATGTTTACTTAGATGTTTTTAGAATATTTGTTTTTCATGCTTTTTAATGTATGCAATGGATGACAAATGATAATAAATAGAATGTTTTACTTTGTATGTTTTTGTAATGCTGATATGAGATGATACAAACATATGGTAGTACCGAACTTTTGAACTCTTTGGGAAATGTTTGTAATTTCTTCTTATGTTGGAAAACGTGATGAATGTATAGTGATAAAGAGATGAACTTGCCCCAATCCCAATTCCACACAACTAGTAAGATGCGAGGGCTCAACACCAAGAGTTAGGAAGGGCACAAGTTGTATGAGTTTGACTGAATGGAATGATGAGAGAGACAAAAAACCAATAATGAAACCAAACTTAGACCTACACACCTACCCTACTCAGAACTACCACCAAGCTTAGAAGGCCACTTACTTTCCAGTTTATCTAGACTTAGATTCATAAATGGCAACTGGTTGACAAAATCTGGTTTTGAGGATTTGATCTCTTTGGAATTTGGACATTTGTTTTCTCTTAATAGAATTTGATTTGTGCTTTTAGCATACCAAGATTTGTTAATTTGTGTGAATGGACCCCCCACACCCTGCCTCACGCCACTAGTAAGAAGCATGGGTTTGTCACCAAAGGCAAGATATAGGTGAGTAAGGGCACTTCTTTCCTTTCCCAACCTCACACCACCAGTAAGAGATGTGGGCTTATCACCGAAGGTTGATGGGGCAAAGAAGTGTGTAAAATAAAATATTTTGTTTTCTTGGTGCTTTTGATTTCATTTGATTTTGACATTTCTGATCTATGACTTTGGGATATCCTTTCTTTCAAAGAGATTTAAGAGGGATAGATGTGACACCAAGAAGCTTCTAGAACAAACCATAGGTAAGGACAACTTCACCTAGTAGAAAGAAAGAGCAAAACCAAGTATGCAAGCCTCGTATGGTTTTCATCAATACTTGTCTGTCAAACTTGATGAGAAGATTTGAAAATACTTGATGATGTTTGAAGAGATGTGATTTGAATGCTTTTGCCAATACTTTCAGAAATTTGTAATAAATTGCTTAAGAGTAAGTTCCTGGACTACCATTTTTACGAAATGAGTGGACAGAATGAAACAACTAAATGACTAATGCAATGTAGGTAGCTATAATGTACAAGTGGTGATTTTGATGTTTTATGCGTAAAACCATTTAAGATGCAAGGAATTGATAGTTTCACCGAATTCCTCACCTTCTAGTGTGCACAAAAGATATGCACCATTTCCGTAGTCCTTCATGACTGGTATGGGCCCAACCACTTGGGCCGGAACTTTCTTCCTTCACCGGTTTTCTTATCGATCCGGCTGTCTAGTCTTAGAACTAGATCTCCTCATATATTTCTCACTCATAGACTTTTTTTGTTATACTGCCGGCACATCCTGGTCAGCATAGGCTCTATGCCATTGTTTGGCATTTAGCCTGGCCTCATCAAGGCTTTCCAGTTGAGAGAGGCGTGCCTCCCTATAAGCTTCTTCATCCAGAATCCCTTGTAATGAGATATGAGACTGGGTATTTCAACCTCAAGTGGGAGAACTACTTCTGCCCAAATACCAATGAGAAAGGGGTTGCTCCTATTGGTGTTCTTATTGAGGTTTGATGGGCCCACAAGGCTAGATATAGTTTTAAATGCCAATCTCTTGTTCTCCTGACTGTTTTTGAGGAGAATAGCCTTTAACATTTTGTTTGTTTGTCTTTGGCTCTACCCATTGGCTTGAGGGTAGTAAAGAGAGGCCGTGTGATGGTTTATCTTGAATTTTCTACATAACTCATGGACTTCATCATTTTTAAAGGATGTGCCATTATCTGAGATAATGACTTGTGGGACACCATACCTACAAATGATTTGGTTTAGAATGAATTTGGCAATTACCGAACCTGGTACTATGGTGAGAGGCATGGCCTCCACCCATTTGGTAAAATATTCCATGGCTATAATTATAAAATTATGGCCATCGGTTGATGAGGGAGAGAATTTCCTATCAAGTCCAGACCCCACATGTGGAGAAGGGCCATGGGGTCGCTATTGGTCAGTAGGATTATGGGTTGGCATGTGAATCTCATGAGAGAATTCTTGGCATTTGTGGCACTTACATACAAATTCCACTACATCATGCTCGAGAGTGGGCCAAAAATAGCCCATCCGATGTATTTTATGAGTAGTGGTGTGACCACCGAAGTGGCCTCCACATATCCCACTATGGGATTCATGAAGAATCTTCTTGGATTCTTCTATGTCGACGCATCTTAGAAGCATGTCATCGAAGGCTTTACGATAGAGTACCTATTCTAAAACAACATATTTAGTGGTAATAATGCATAACCACCTTCTTTGTTGTGATGTGGCACTTCTTCGGGTATGTGTGGTCTATGATAAAATTGATGATATCAGTATACCAGGGACATGTAGAGATGGGGGCCTGGTTTCGACGAAGTATACACACTCATCAGGAAAGTCCAGATTTACCAGATCGCCTCCATCTAGTGGATTGTCAGCTAACCAATCTGCAATGATTTGTCCTTTAATGGATTTTTGGTTTATGAATGTCAACTCAAATTCACCCATTAAGGTTATGAAATGTCCAACCTTTTTAGATAAAGACCCTTGCATGAGAAATGTTCGTAAATGATCTATCTTTACAATGACCCTTGTTTCTTGGTTTAACATGTAATGTCTTAAACATTTTGTTACAAAGACTATGGCAAGGCATTCTCTCTCTTGCCTATGTATAACGTGTTTCATAATCAAGCAACGTTCGGCTAATGAAATAGACCCAGACGCTCTCTGTTTATCATTGTCTTCTGAGCCAAGATGCAAAGCAGCGAGAGACATGAGTGGCTCGTGAGTATAGGATCAAAGGGTGGTCTGGTTTGGGAGGCATTAACGTGGGTGGAGATAACAAGAAGTGTTTAACTACTTCAAAGGCCTTGTTGCATTCTTCAGTCCAATCAATGTTATAATCTTTCTTTAATAGATTGTTGATTGGATGAATGGAAAAACTTAAATCTGGGATGAACCTTCGGATTGCACCGAGTTTCCCAAGAAATGACCTGATTCCTAGACTTGTCCGATGGTGGGATCATTTTGAGAACAACCCGTATTTTGGCTGGATCAACATCAATCCCTCATGAAGATATAATGTAGCCTATAAGTTTTCCTCCTGTCACACCAAACATGCACTTCTCTGGGTTTAATGTGACACCATATTCAATTAATCATGAGAGGATGATACAAAGCACTTCTGGATGATCACAACGCTTCTTGGCCTTGGCCAACAAGTCATCCACATAGGATTCCACAATTTTATGGATAAGATCATGGAATATATATGTCATTTCCCACTGATACGTAGTGTTGATTCTTAAGACCAAATGGCATGACAACGTAGCAATAAGTTCCCCAAGGAGTTATGAATGTAGTTTTGGCTTGATCCTTTAGATATTTTAACTGATTATACCCGAGAACCCATCCATGAGGGACAACAATTCAAATCCAAGGTGTCGCATCAATGATAACGTCAATGGATGGTAATGGGAAGTCATCCTTGGGACAAGCTTTGTTAATATCCTGAAAATCTATGCAAATGCGTATCTTCCCATTTTTTTTGAGACAGGATGATATTAGATACCCATTGTGAATAGTCAATGGGCTTGATGAATCCCACTTGGAGAAGTTTTATTACTTCCTCTTTTACCATGAGAGCCACTTTTGGCTTCATTGGTCTTGACTTCTGTTTAATTGGTTTTGCATCTGGTTTAGTGACAAGATTATGTACCATGACATGTGGTGCAATGCCCGTCATTTCTTTATAGTTAAATGTGAAAGCCTTTTGATGTTCTTTGAGGATTTGGGTGTGTATTTCTATCTCCTCCGAGTTAACGAGGATCCCAACTTCAAAATTTTGGTTCTTCCTCCATTCCAATGTTTATGTCAATGGTTTCTTCTATTAAAGAAGCATTACCTTCTTCAAATTTAGGTGGGGCTGGAGGTAGTTCCAAGCTTTCTCCATTTTCTATCTCATAGATATCGAGATCCTTCTATGGAGGAGACTCTACCATGGGATTTCCAAATAGGAAGAGGAATGTGGTATTAGGGAAAGATCAACTATATGGTGAGCAAGGTGTAGCTCCGCATAGGTGTTTAGATATTCGAGAGTGACTCTATCATCGTCAAAGTGATCCATGATAGAAAAATCATCCTCAGCTTCTCCATGAGTCAGGAGTGAGTTTGTTGGTATTTTACACACTAATGGTTTGAAGTACGGAAGTGATACCATGAAATTTTATCTCCAACTCACCGCTCGTTTGGGGTGAAATGGGAAGCTGAGGTTGCTATTGAGTCTACGAGAAGGTTCTACTCTCATGGGATTGATTCAATTGATATGAAGTTAAATCCCTTGCTTAGATCTAATACTACTATTTTATATAGTTGTAAATGTTCAGCCCTAGTTTCATATACCTCAAAGACTTGGTTTCAGAACTAGTCATGCGAGTCTCCCTAGCACTCTAATGTTATCGACACCCATTCTTTTTGGCCTAGGATGAGGCCAGGAGGAGAGCTTCATACCAACCCCATTATTTGTACATTCAAAGTTTAATTTAAAGGTGAAAGGTAGGATCTTTCCTCATGTGAAGTAAATTACTCCCGCCCCAGCTCCAAAGTGACATCTAGCTCCATCAAAGTGGAGAGTCCAATACTTGCTTGGAAAATGGATGTCGATATCTCGTCTGTATCTATTCCTTTTGCTTGCCAGTTACTTCTACCATAAAAATTTTCGTCTTCAATGGAAGAGAAGAAATTCCCTAGGTTGTCCCATACCCATAGAATCAAATGGTAGGAGAATAGGTAAGTCTTTCCGTGGTGGGTATCAACT